>ML417697.1:18533-46886 GCA_005239525.1 Nicotiana knightiana
CGCTATATCAAGCCAACGAAGGCATGATTTCAGGATCGTTGTGGTGTGCAGTCCGACCTCATAACTGTCTCAAAACCAGGCTCCAGGCCTCACTCAGTCAGTACCTTCCAGTATCACTTAGAATGCTCTAACATATGCAATGCAACCCAAACCAATGATAATATAAATAAACTAGCAACTTACGAGACTAAGGCATGAAACATATACTATAACAGGACTGAGTACACGAAAGCAATAATCACAGATAGAGACAGCAATAATCGACCATTCCAGTCTAAACACATCGGCGTGAAGCCTTAACATTTACCCTTAGCATGATTTCTATTTCGTTCCAGGTAATTACTACCTTCACAGTACAATATCAATCTGGGATAACCAATAGACAGTGCCATGGGATAAGCCAGGCTACAAATATTCAGTAAATGCCTGCATGCCCGTCACTTGACAAGTGCGTCACCTAACATCAAATATCAAATTGTTTGGGGTTTCCAACCCTCAGTTCCAAGTTTGGAAGCGTTACTTACCTCAAAACCGGCTAACACACTATTCCGCAATGCCCTTGCCTCTAAATTCGGCCTCCGAGTGCTCCAAATCTACCAAGTTCAGATTTTTTATCATCAATATATGCTTAAGGAACAATTTCAGATCGAAATGTATCAAAATACTCAAAAATTCCGAAATTGGTCAAAACCCGACCCCCGGGCACGCGTCCCGAAACTCAGAAAATTTTATACCAAACTGTTCTTCTTCATCCCACGAGTTCATACATATAAAGAACACTAAATTTGGAGTCCAAATGATCCCTCAAATCACCATTTTAATTATTCTAAATCCCAAGCCATAATCACCCCATTTACACTAGTTTTTCCCTAATTTCCACCATAATTTCGACCTTTAATCACATATACACGAGTTTAGAGTCCAAAAATCTTACCTTGGTGAAGAACTATCGAATTCCCTCTTCAAAACCCTTCAAAAAGCTTCAAACCCGTAGAAAATATTGAGAAAATGGCTAAAATTCACAAAAGCACGCTTTTATACCTTCTGCCCAGTGGGTCCGCACCTGCGACTATTTACTCGCACCTGCGGAACCGCACCTGCGGATCCCAGGTCGCGCCTGCGGAAAATCCTAAGGCCTCAACTCCCGCTCATGCAGTTGAACTCCCGCACCTGCGGCCTCGCAGGTGCGACCAATACCTCGCACCTGCGGATTCCCCTCACTTGGCCAATTTCTGCACTTGCGGTGCCTCGCCCGCTCCTGCGGGACCGCACCTGCGGCTCCCCATCCGCAGGTGCGAAAACACCAGAACAACACTCAGCAGATTTCCCTAAGGCCAAAAATGCCCGATAACCACCCGATATCAATCCCGAGCCCCTCGGGACCCCAANTCAATTGTTGGAATTCCATTCCGACCCCGATAGCCTATTTTTCATTGCCGACCGAAAATCGCCAAAAACGAACTTTCGCCAAATCAAGCCTAATTCTACACCGGACATCACAAAAATATTCTGAACACACTCTTAAGTCCCAAATCACCTCACGAAGCTATCCGAGCCATAAAATCCACATTTCGAGGTCGTTTACTAATAAGTCAACTTTCAGTTAACTTTTTCCATTAAAGGCTATCTTTTAAAGACTAAGTTACTGAATTCTCATTTAACCATTCTGTTTTCAAGCTTATCGACTCTAACACCTCGATAATAGAATAATCAATCTATAACAAGTCAATAGTAGCGATTATAATGTATGTTTTATGTAACGACGGACCGGGTGGTTATAATTTTTATGCTTGTATCCTCTTATTCGAAATTTTTTAATTTTATTTTTAAATTAATTTAATGTATAAGTATCTTCACACTATCTCTATTTTTTATACGTTCTCTTCCCTACTATAAATTTTAATTAGTTTTTATATTAATTTTTTGCCTATAATCAGAATAATATCATATTTTATGTTAAATTGTAAAATTGAATTAGTCTAAAATACTAATACATAAGTTATTTGATGATTATGTTCCAAATATATTGAGTACTCTTATGATTATTTTTGTGTTAGATGCAGTTAAATTTTCTTCTTCTTTTTCTAGCTTTAAGATACAAATTTTATTTTTAATTTTCATTAGTAAAATTGCCTATATTAGAAAGTTATTTTATTTTTGTAACATTTTTATTTTAATCATACAAAAATAATTTCTTAATTATTTGAACATATTATATGTATGTAGTAATATGTTTACTGTCATTTTATTTCTTTACGTAATATTTTCAAAAATAAAAAAATTATGAAATAAAAAAAAACTCATCTCAAATTCAAATAATTCTTATCATTCTATTTTTTAAATTGGTCCGCATTTTCAAAAAATTATGCTATGGCATTCAAACTTAAACTAACTGCATTAAATTCAGATATTAATAATAGAAAAATATTTTATTAGTTGTTTGAGCACATTATATCTAAATGTTGTAGTAATATTATCAGTGTCAGATTATTTCTTACGTAAATTTTCTTTCTTTTTTAGCTTTCGTACAAATTTAATTTTTTATTTTCATTAGTAACATTACCTATATTAGAAATTTATTTTGTATTTTATTTTTTTTCATAAATAAGACTTCAATTTCGTGATATTATCCACAGTTTGAGCATACTAATCATAGTTTTAATAACTTTCTATTTCAAATTCAAACATCATTTCCCTTTCATTTCTAATAGTAAATTCTTAATAACTTAACACAATTTTGCTAATTTTTTAATCCAATATATAGTCTTATTATGTTTTAAGTATTTTTTCGTTAACTTTCAATTTTTTTTAATATCATTATAAACAACTATTCTTGTATATAATATAGATAAATATATAATTTTCTAATCATAAAATAAATATTTATTTTGTTTTAAAATATTGCTCGAACATTTTAAATTATTTAAATTTTAATAATATTTTAAGTATTGTATATTTGATTTATTTTATTTTCTAAACTTATGATTTATAAATATTTTCACATTATCTCTAATTTGTTTATATTATTGAATATTTTTAGGTTTGGTTTTATCTATTAGACTTGAGTTACGTGGACTTATCCATGTTATGACTTTTCTTATCATAATATAAAAATCTTTCTCATCTCAAATTTAAATAAGTTTTACCTTTTTCTTTATGGTAAAAAATCTGAATTTTTGTTTTTTCTCTACTTATTCTTTACTTTTAATATTATATTATTCAATACCTAATATTAGTACATTGTAATGTGGATTTTATTAGCTTTTTTGAATTTAATATCTATTTCTACCACATTCATTCTAATATAAAATAGATAAAAATTAAAAAACTTTCTCAAATTCAAATAAGTTTTATTATTCTATTTTCTAAATTTGACTGCATTTTGTTATGCTTTCAAACTTAAGCTAACTACACGCAATTCAAATATTAATCACAAAAAATATTTTTTTAATTGTTTGAATACATTATATCTAAATGTTATAGTAATATTTACGGATAAAATATCCGTTTGTCTGATTTATCAATATTAATATGACTTTATTATTCTTGTTATATAAATATTTTTTTACTGACTATTCAAGTTCTTTCTTACCTTATATATAATTTATTTACTTTATGTAAGATCTTATTTTACTGCTTGAATTTATTTAATTTTTAAACTCAATAAATCTTTAATATCTTAAGTAAATTTTAATTTTATTTTATATTTTAATTTACCCCAAAGTATAATAGTCATATGTTATCTCAATTTACGTCTTTCTATATTTTTTATTTTTTTCTATTATAATTTTTAATTAATTTTTTACCTCCACATTTCTAGCTAATATAGAATAAAAATATATGGGTGAATCAATATAGATATAAATATAAATATTGATACAAATATACTTATAAATATAAATTTAAATGTAGATATATAGATTAGATTTGTCTAAGATTGTCACGACCCAAATCTACCAGGTCGTGATGACTCCTAACGTGGAACTAGGCAAGCCGACTCTTCCATCAAAACAACCAGATATTTCAAAGTAAATATTTTCTTTAAGGCATTAATCAACACAACGTTATAATATAAGTGTGAATAAATATGGTACCCGCGCTCACTGGGGGTGTAAAGACTTCGGAGAGGCTCCTACAACCCAAGCGTTATAACAAGCCACCTCGTGGCATAAACAATCAGTCCCTCGGGCTCTCATAATCATAAATCAGTAACAACATGCTGCGGCACGCAGCCCGATCCCATAATATCCTCACAACACATGCCCTCGACCTCACTCAGTCAGAAACCTCTCAAGCCACTCGGACTATCAGTAAAAGAACAGGGTGATCAACCCAAAAATATCATTTTATGCATCAAAACGGAGTAATAAAGATTGAGTTATGAAATAAGTAAACACAGCATGACTGAGTATAGATCTTAAATCAAAAATAGTGATAGGATAATAAGAAAAGACCTCTAAGGTCCAAACAGCTTTGGCACCAAGGCCCAAATATGGCGTTTAGCCCAATTTATAGTAGTTCTTTCTAAACACAATAATATCAAATAGTTTTCAGTCAAATACGCAACTTTCTAGTTTCTAAGGGACGGACAAAGTTACAATCCCAATGGTGCACGCCCACACGCTCGTCACCTAGCATGCGCGTCACCTCGCAATAGTAAAACGATGTGAAATTCGGGGTTTCATACCCTCAGGACAAGATTTACAATCATTACTTACCTCAAACTGGACGAAAGTATACTCCGCAATGCCCTTGCCGCTCGAGTCGATCACAAATCGCCCCGAATCTATCCAAAATCAGTATATTATCATTAATATATGCTAAAGGAACGAAGCCCACAATAAATTATCAAATTAGACCACAAATCCCGAAATTGGAAAAAATCCGACCCCCGGTCCCACATCTCGGAATCCGACAAGAATCACAAAACCAGATACTCCTTTCATTCACGAGTCTATACATACCAAATTCATCAAAATCCGACCTCAAATAGTCCCTCAAATCCTCAAATCAAACACTCCAATTTCAAGCCCTAATTTTCCCAAATTTCACCCCTAATTCCTACAATTTTCATGCTTAATCAACTGAAATTTACCATAGATACGAGTATTAGGTTCAAAAATCTTACCTCAACGATTTTCCGCTTGAATCCCTCTTCAAAACCTTCCAAAAGCTCCAAAAAACCGAGTTGAAATTGTGAAAAATGACCAAAATTCGTGAGGGGTTCAATTTATACCTTCTGCCCATGCATTACCGCATTTGCGGCCCCTGACACGCACATGCGCAACCGCTTCTACGATCCAATCAACCGCACCTGCAGTTTTCACTTAAAAGGCCAAGACCACATTTGCGCCCCAGGAACTGCACCTGTGGGCCCGCAGACGCGTCAAACCCACTACATATGTGGTTCTTCCCTTAGCCATCCAATTCCGCATCTACGGCTACCCTACCGCATCTGCGTCTTCACACCTGCGGTCCCCTATCCGCAGGTGCGGAAACATCAGAAGCAGCAGCTTCAACTGCACCATCTAAATTCCAAACTTTTCGTTCACCATCCGAAATCATCCTGTGGCCCTCGGGACCTCAACCAAAAATACCGACAAGTCATATTTCAACCTACAAACTGAGTCAAACCCTCGGAACACCCAAAACACCGATTTAACCCTAAATTCAAGCCTAAGGATTTCTAAACTTCTAAAATTCGTCAACGATGCCCAAACCATGCAAACCACGTCCGAATAACCTAAAATTTTGCACACATGACACAATTGACACTACGAACCCATTCCAGCTTCCAGAATTCCATTCCGACCCCGATATCTAATTTCCATTGCCGACTGGAAATCACCAAATTTCCAATTTCGCCAATTCAAGCCTAATTCTACTATGGACCTCCAAATTACGTTTCGAACACACTCCTAAGTCCAAAAGCACCTAACAAAGCTATCCAAACCATAAAAACCCTAATCTGAGATCGTTTATCCATAAATTAACTTTCGGTTGACTTTTCCAACTAAATATCCAAATTAAGAAACTAAGTGTCTCATTCCACTCAAAAATCACTCCAACCCCGAGCCAACCAAACCGACGCAACATAATAAGACTGAACAACACACAAAGAAGCAAAAATAGGGGATATGGGTCTATGACTCTCGGAACGACCGGTCGGGTCGTTACATCCTCCCCCTCTTAAACAAACGTTCATCCACGAACGAGTCTAGAACATACCTGGCGACTCAAATAGGTGTGGATAACTGCTCCGCATCTCCCACTCGGTCTCCCAAGTGGCCTCTTCCACCTGATGCCCTCTTCACTGCACCTTGACTTAAACTATATCATTTAACCTCAACCTTCAAACATGCCGGTCTAAAATAGCCGCTGGCTCCATATCATAGGTCATATCACCCTCCAACTGAACCGTGATGAAGTCCAAAACACGGGATGGGTCACTAACATACTTCCAAAGCATGGAAACATGAAATACTGGATTCACACTCGACAAGCTGGGTGGAAAATCAAGCCTATAATCCACCTCCCCTATCCCCTGAAGCACCTCAAAAGGCCAATGAACCGGGGGCTCAACTTTCCCCTCTTCCCAAACCGCATAACACCCTTCATGGGTGTCACCTTCAGCAACACCTTCTCCCTAACCATGAAAGATACAACTGTTTGCATTGTTCTTCTGCCTAGAGTGTGCTGTGTGAAGCAACTCCTGAATAAACTTCACCTTATCTAAAGCATCCAGCACCAAATCTGTACCCAAGAGTCTAGCCTCGCCCGGCTCAAACCAACCAACCGGAGATCTACACCTCCTCCTATACAAAGCCTCATATGGGGCCATCTGAATACTCGACTGATAATTATTGTTATATGCAAATATTGCGAGAGGCAGAAATTGGTCAGAACCTCCAAAATCAATAACACAAGCGCGCAACATGTCCTCCAGTATCTGAATAGTGCGCTCGGACTGCTCGTCCGTCTAAGGGTAAAAAGTTGTGGTCAACTCAACCTATGTACCCAACTCCCGCTGCACGGCCCTCCAAAACTGCGATGTGAACTGAGTACCCTTATCAGAAATGATGGAAACTGGAACACCATGCAGTTGAACAATCTTTCGGATATAAATCTCGGCTAACCCCTCTGAAGTGCAAGTAGTACCAACAGGAATGAAGTGCGGGGACTTGGTCAGCCGATCCACAATAACCCAAATAGCATCGAACTTCCTCGAAGTCCGTGGGAGCCCAACTACAAAGTCCATGGTGATCCGCTCCCACTTTCAAATAAGAATATCTAGTCTCTGGAGAAAACTACCCGTTCTCTAATGCTCATACTTAACCTGCTGACGACCGAGCTACAAATCCAACGATATCCTTCTTCATTCGCCTCCACCAATAATGTTGTCTCAGATCCTGATACATCTTTGCGGCACTCGAATGGATGGAATACTGCGATCTGTGGGCCTCCTCAAGAATCAACTCCTGAATCCCATCTACATTAGGCACGTATATCCGACCCTCCATCCTCATCACACCATCATTACCAATAGACACATCCCTGGCATCACCTCGCCGGACCCTGTCCTGAAGAACGAGCAAGTGTGGGTCATCATACTGGCGCTCCCTGATACGGTCATAAAGAGAAGACTTGGAGACTACGCAAGCCAACACTCGACTAGGCTCCGATATATCCAACCTCACAAGATGGCCCACTAAGGCCTGAACATCAAGTGCCAAAGGTCTCTCTACTGCTGGAAGATATGCTAAACTCCTAAGGTCTCTGCCCGGTGACTCAAGGCATCGGCCACCACATTCCTTACCCGGATGGTAAAGAATAGTGATATCATAGTCCTTGAGAAGCTCCAACCATCTCCACTGATGCAAATTCATATATTTCTGCTTAAATAGATGATGCAGATTTTGATGATTGGTATAATTCTCACAATGTACCCCATACAAATAATGACACCAAATCTTCAAGGCGTGAACAATGGCGGCTAACTCAAGATCATGCACCAGATAATTCTTTTCATGGGTCTTCAACTGGCGCGAGGCCTGCATCATAACACAACCAATGCCTATCCTCGAGGCATCACAATACACGATATAAGAACCTAAAGCTGATGGCAGAACTAACACTAGAGTTGTAGTCAAGGCAGCCTTGAGCTTTTGAAAGCTCTCCTCACATCGTCCGACCACCTGAACGAGGCACCCTTCTGGGTCAATTTGATCAAGGTCGGAGCGATATAAGAAAACCCCTCCACAAAGCGATGGTAATAGCCCACCAAACCAAGGAAGCTCTTAATCTCTGTAGTTGAGGATGGTCTCGGCTAACTCTGCACCGTCTTTATCTTCTTCGGATCCACCTGAATACCCTCACTGGACACCACGTGTCCCAATAATGCTACCGAGCCAAGCCAAAACTCACACTTGGAGAACTTTGCATAAAGCTTCTCCTCCCTCAATCTCTGTAATACAACTCTCAAATAATGAGCATGCTCATCCTGGCTACAAAAGTACACCAGGATATCATCAATGAACACAATAATGTAGGAATCAAAGTATGGCTGAAATACAATGTTCATCAAATGCATGAACGCTGCTGGGGCATTGGTCAACCCAAAAAACATCACCAAGAACTCATAATGGCCATAACGGGTCCTGAAAGTCATATTAGGAATATCCGAATCCCGAATCTTCAGCTGATGTTACCCCGAACTCAAATCAATCTTAGAGAACACTCTAGCTCCCTGAAGCTGGTCAAATAAATCATCGATACGAGGCAAATGATACTTGTTCTTGACTGCGACTTTGTTCAACTGTCTGTAGTCAATACACATTCTCATGGAACCATCTTTCTTCTTCACAAACAGAACCGGTGCACCCCAATGTGACACACTAGGCCGAATAAACCCCTTATCTAGGAGTTTCTGAAGCCGCTCTTTCAATTCCTTCAACTCCGCCAGAGTTTTTTTTTAATAATGAATGAAGTTCCTTCTTCCATCCTATCCCATTCACCGGTACTGATCATTGATACTGTAAAAGTTGTTTTCTTGCTTTTGTGCCAGCTCATGATCTAAACGAGTCGCACATACACCCTAGTACATGTTCCTCGACGCTGAGGGCACCCCCGAAGAGCGGGGGATTTCGTGACATTTCTGATTGGCTGTCTTGTATTTCTAATAAGTTGTTTAATAGTTGGCATGTTGAATCGTATACATAATATGATGGGTTGGTTTAGATTGATCCTAACCGAATGATGATGAATTACTTCTATTTAATAGAATATTCAATTCGAAGATAAAATCTCAAATCACAGATTTGCGCGAAATCCATGTTATTTTCATTCAACCGCTACAAGATCAACAATTCCATAAGCTTGGGCTTCCGTTGCTGACATAAAAACATCTCTTTCCATATCTTCGGATACAACCCATAAGGGTTTCCCCGTTCTTTGTACATAAACCCTTGTGAGGGTTTCACGCAGTTTCAGCAGTTCTTCCGCTTCCAGGACAAATTCGCCTGTTTGTGCCTCATAAAAAGAACTAGCAGGTTGATGGATCATTACCCTGATGATATAACAAAATAAAAGCTTCCCCTATCTCGCATGATAAAGAATAGAAAAAAAATAGAATTGAACAACCGTACAGGCATCTTTTGTGCATACGGCTCTACAAGAAAATTGACCTCCCCTCCTTTCTATTGAAGAAAGAGAAAAATAGAATCTATCAGACTCAGATGGGTAAATGATCAAATTGCCATCCTTCCTTTCGGAGGAGTTAAAAAATANTACCATACTATATGGTGGAATAGAAATAGGCTGAGTGTCTGGCACCAAATCAATACCAAAATCAATATCCCTTTCGGGCGGCAAGCCCGACAAGTCTGCAGGAAACGCATCCGGAAAATCACGGACAACCGAAACAGAATCAATAGTGGAAGTCTCTGCACTGATGTCCCTCACAAAATCCAAGTAAGATAGACACGATTTCTCCACCATGCGTTGAGCCTTCAGATATGAAATCACCCTACTAGGCACATAATCTATGGAATCTCTCTACTCGACCCTCGGAAATCTCGGCATCGCTAAGGTCACAGTCTTAGCGTGACAATCTAGAACATCATGACATGCATATAGCCAATACATGCCTAATATCACATTGAAGTAAGCCATACTGAGCAATAACAAATCTACTCGGGTCTCCAGACCCCTAATAGACACCACACATGACCGATACACACGGTCCACAATAGCAGTATATCCCACGGACGTAGACACATGAACAGTTGTAACTAAAGACTCACGCGGTATATCCAAAAAATGGGCAAAATATGATGATACATATGAATATGTGGAACTAGGATCAAATAAGACTGAGGCATCTTAGTGACAAACTGAAACAATACATGTGATCACGACATCTGAAGCCATAGCCTCTATCTGGCTGGAAGTACATAAAAATGGGCCTGACCTCTACCTTATCGACCTCCCCCTCTAGGGCGGCCTCTAGCTATCTGACCCCTACCCCTAGATGCCTGGGCGGGTGGTGAAGTAACTGGTGCTGAAGTCGATGGCTGACTCCTCTACTGAGGTGGGCCCCCATGGAGACGAGGACACTGCCTCCACATATTCCCCAACTCTCCACACTCATAACAACCTCCAGGTGTTGGTGACGGGGACTGAAAGGAACCCCTAGCACCGGGATGACTAGTAGAAGAACCTGTAATGGAAGAGCCCTGAACTGATGGAGCACGGGACGAACTCTGGGCTGGAAGGGCGCTGAATGATGAGCGGCCCGAATGAAAACTGCAGGAACTATGCCTCGATGGTGCGCCACTATGAACTGAGTGAGTTAGCTGAGCAGGCCAAAATGGGTGGCCTCTGTCGTCCTGAAACTAGCCCCTAGAGGGGACACCACCAAAGCTACCAGACCCTTGAGGCCTCTTGTCCTCCCTCTCATCTCGCTCCTGGTGACGAAATGACTCAATCTCTCAGGCAATATCAACAACCTCCTCAAAAGTAGCACCTGACACCCTCTCCCTGGTCTTAAGAATCCGAAGCTGATATGTGAGGTCATCCACGAACCTCTTGATCCTCTCCCTGTCTGTCGGAATCAACCAAACAATATGACGTGCTAGCTCAGAAAATCTCATCTCATACTGTGTCACAATCATATCATCCTGATGCAATTGCTCGAACTGCTTGTGCAGCTCCTGTTTGCGGGACTGTGACACATACTTCTCCAAAAAGAGAATGGAGAACTACTGCCAGGTAAGGGGCGCTGCACCAACAGGCCTACGCCTCTCATAAGCTTCCCACCAAGTAAAGGCAGCTCCTGAAAACTGGAAAGTAGTGAACGAGATCCCACTGGTCTCCAAGATACCTGTTGTCCGAAGCATCCTTTGACACTTGTCCAAGAAACCCTATGCATCCTTACCCTCAGCACCACTGAAAGTCGGAGGCTGACGTGTACCAAACCTCTCCAACCTGCGCTGCTCGTCATCTGGCATGACGAGAATCATATAATCCTGAGTAGGTACAACCGGCTGGGCTGGAAATGCCCCCGGTGTTTGAAATCCCTGAAAAACCTTCTCGGGAGTACGCGCGTCGGGAGTCTGAGTGCCTCCCTCGGCCTGAGAAGTAGCGGTTGTAGAAGAAACAACGACCACCTGAGCAAGATTGGCGCACACGGTCAATATCTGAGCCAAGGTATCTCGAAGACCCGGAATAACAATAGGCACAGTTGGTGCATGGGCTAGTCCCGCTGGAACATCTGCGGTTGGGACCTGATCGCGGTCTACACCCCTACCCCTACCACGGCCTTGAGCGCGGCCTCGTCTCTCACGGGTCTAGCTGGTGGTTGGTCGTCCTGTCCAGTAGCACGTGTCATCACTATCTGTGAGAGAATGAAACAATAGAAGTTTAGTTACCAGAATCAATAGATTCGCACGACAGGAATTCAAGGATGTGAAGTTTTCCTAAAAGTTCTACAGCCTCTCGAAGATAAGTACAGACGTCTCCGTACCGATCTACAAGACTCTACTAAACCGCTCATGACCCGCAAGACCTATGTAACCTAGGCTCTGATACTAACTTGTCACGACCCAAATCTACCAGGTCGTGATGACGCCTAACGTGAAACTAGGCAAGCCGACTCTTCCATCAAAATAACCAGATATTTCAAAGTAAAGATTTTCTTTAAGTCATTAATCAACACAGCGTTATAATATAAGTCTGAATAATACAATGCAGAAAGAAAAGCCCGACATCGGGGTGTCACAAGTCTGGAGCATCTACATAAAACTGCTTAAAAATGCTAAGACTAATACAGTCTGGGAAAAACTACTAATAACAGCTAAAGGAATATGGAAGGAAGAATAGTAGGGCTGCGATCGCCATGCGGCTACCTTGCTATCTCCACGAATTCGTGCCGGATGAAAATCAACAATCGCTGGCACATCCAGCAACCCCTGAATCTGCACACAAGGTGCAGGGAGTAATGTGAACATGCCAACTCAGTAAGTAATAAAGGTAAATAAATACTGAGCAGTAAGAAACACATAAAATACACGTCATGAAATCTCAGTACGTACAACATGCTTTCAAATCAGTAAATGAGTCAAATCATCTCGTTTTAAATCCAATTTCGGTAAAAATCATTTTAAGATATTTTTCAGTAGTTTTCAACAAAGGTTCAATGCAATTTAGAATAAAAGTAATGAAAGTCATAAGCAGCCCCTCGGGCAAACATGAATCATACACCGCCACTCGGGCATAACATCACTTAGAATCAGCCCATCGAGCAAACATCACAGCCACTCATAAACAGCCCATCGGTACAACATGAATCAAGAACAGCCCTTCGGGCAAAACATCATATCACTCACTCAGGGTACCCGCGCTCACTGGGGGTGTAAAGACTCCGGAGGGGCTCCTACAGCCCAAGCGCTATAACAAGCCACCTCGTGGCATAAACAATCAGTTCCTCGGCCTCTCATAATCATAAATCAGTAACAATATGTTGCGGCGTGCAGCCCGATCCCATAATATCCTCACAACACAGGCCCTCGGCCTCACTCAGTCAAAAACCTCTCAAGCCACTCGGACTATCAATAAAAGAACAGAGTGATCAACCCAAAAATATCATTTTATGCATCAAAACGAAGTAATAAAGACTGAGTTATGAAATCAGTAAACACAACATGACTGAGTATAGATCTTAAATAAAAAACAATGAGAGGATAATAAGAAAAGACCTCTAAGGTCCAAACAGCTTTGGCACCAAGGCCTAAATCTGTCGTTTAGCCCAATCTATAGTAGTTCTTTCTAAACTCAATAGTATCAAATAGTTTTCAGTCAAATACGCAACTTTATAGTTGCTACGGGACGGACAAAGTTACAATCCCAATGGTGCACGCCCACACGCTCGTCACCTAGCATGTACGTCATCTTACAATAGTGAAACGATGTGAAATCCGGGGTTTTATACCCTCAGGACAAGATTTACAATCATTACTTACCTCAAACCGGACGAAAATCTACTCCGCAATGCCCTTGCCACTCGACTCGGCCTCAAATCGCCCCGAATCTATCCAAAATTAGTATATTATCATTAATATATGCTAAAGGAACGAAGCCCACATAAAAATTATCAAATTAGACCACAATTCCCGAAATTGGCCAAAATCCGAACCCCGGTCCCACGTCTCGGAATCCGACAAAAATCACAAAACTAGAAAATCCTTTCATTCACGAGTTTATACATACCAAATTCATCAAAATCCGACCTCAAATAGTCCCTCAAATCCCCAAATCAAACTCTCCAATATCAAGCCCTAATTTCCCCAAATTTCACCCCTAATTCCTACAAATTTCATGCTTAATCAACTGAAATTTACCATAGATATGAGTATTAGGTTCAAAAATCTTACCTCAACGATTTTCCCTTTGAATCCCTCTTCAAAACCTTCCAAAAGATCCAAAAACCGAGTTGAAATTGGGAAAAATGACTAAAATTCGCGAAGGGTTCAATTTATACCTTCTGCCCATGCATTACCGCATTTGCGGCCCCTGATACGCACCTGTGCAACCGCTTATGCGGTCCAACCAACCGCACCTGTGGTTTTCACTTAAAAGGCCAAGATCACATATGCGCCCCAAGAACCACACCTGCGGGCCTGCAAATGCGTCAAACCCACAACATATGCGGTTCTTCCCTTAGCCATCCAATTCTGCATCTACGGCTACTCTACCGCATTTGTGACTTCGCACCTGCGGTCCCCTATCCGCAGGTGCGGAAACATCAGAAGCAACAACTTCAGCTGCACCATCTAAATTCCAAACTTTCCGTTAACCATCCAAAATCATCCTGTGGCTCTTGGGACCTCAACAAAAAATACCAACAAGTCATATATCAACCTACAAACTGAGTCGAACCCTCGGAACATCCAAAACAACACCAAAACACCGATTTAACCACGAATTCAAGCCTAAGAATTTCTAAACTTCCAAAATTTTCCAACGATGCCGAAACCAACCAAACCACGTCCGAATAACCTGAAATTTTGTGCACACGCCACAATTGACACAACGAACTCATTCCAACTTCCGGAATTCCATTCTGACCCCGATATCTAATTTTTCATTGCCGAGTAGAAATCACCAAATTTTCAATTTCGCCAATTCAAGCCTAATTCTACCGCGGACCTCCAAATTACATTCTGTACACACTCCTAAGTCCAAAATCACCTAACAAAGCTATCCGAACCATAAAAACCCTAATCCGAGATTGTTTAGCCATAAGACAACTTCCGATTGACTTTTCCAACTAAATATCCAAATTAAGAGACTAAGTGTCTCATTCCACTCAAAAATCACTCCAAACCCGAGCCAACCAACCCGACGCAACATAATAAGACTGAACAACACACAAAGAAGTAGAAATGGGGAAAATGAGGCTATGACTCTCTGAACGACCGGCCGGTCGTTACAAATATCTGTTTAGATTAAGTATAAGATTCATTAAACTAATTCCATTAATTATGTTTTCATTTATAATTCAAATTTTTAATGTTGTCTTAAAATTACCAAGTGGCTTATTTTTAGCTTGCTACTTGCTTAACCACATGCTTCACTACCCTCCTTTTAATATAATATAGATTCTGACTACAAATACTATTTCGATATGAATCAAATAAATCAAATCCTAAATAACTAAGATTTCCTACTACAACTTTGAATTAGTTTTCTAATACTCTTGCCCAACCAAATCTATTATTGTAGTTTCTAATTTTGCTAGTTGCAAATCACTCGCTGGGATATATTCAGACAAAGAAAAAAGAGAGATGTTTCCTCTAAGACTGATTATGAAATAGGGATTGTATTATGTAATAGGACAATAGTCCCTTACACTAGTTTCCTCTCTAGTTTTACCAACTGCTAGTAAGAATTGCCTAATTGGGATACTACAACTACTTTATGAATGGAAATACAATGATGAAATTATACGAGGAGTAAGTAACTGAGTTCGTCTTTTTACTGACTTTAATTTTCGGAACTTATTAGTGCTGGAAAAGTTACTGTCTCCCAAACCGATCTTTGCTCGATAGAGTTATACAAAGATTTAAGTTATTCCATCTTTTATCTCATAGAATAATACATAAACTAACTCATAATTGATATGTATTTTATTTATGTGGAATTGTAAAATAATAATCAATTACCGTATTTGTTGTGCTGAGTTTACATAAATCAACTAAATTTACCATGATTAAGTAATTTAATTAAGTAAATATATGCATCAACTAATCATAATTAAATGATAAAAGTCTAAATAAAAACATATATCATGCTTTAATTGGTTTAGAGTAAACATAAATAAATTTTTCTATCTCTTAAGAACTTACGGTATATTTTGATTTTCACGCATTGTGAAATTTTATAGATACAACTGTTAAAACCTTATAAGTCAACAACTCTGAAAATTTAATTAATGGTTTATTGCTTAAATGTCTATTACAATATTGAAAATAGGTGAATAAAATTATTTTATTTTTCGGTATAAAAAAAGTTACTTATCTTTTGATGTGGATGATCTAATTCAACGACCTTGATCACAAAAAAAAAGGTTTTTTAATATTAGATTTACAATAATCATGTTGACTTGTTCATACTCCCTGACAAAATCTCAGCTTGTTCTCATGACGTGTTAGCAGCTAAAATAAACAAGATCATTTGAAACCTTATATGCTCTAAAGGCCATATTACAAATTAAAGAAGAAGAAGATCCAACACCTTGAATTACATTTATTTTTTTCTCAATTTTTCAGTTTTTCCCTACTTTTTCTGCATATTCACATTTATTATGTGATATTTAAAACAACCCAAAAGTCACGTCCAAGTCTCTTAATTACACCTCTACCGGAAAGTCACATCCCGTAATCTCCTCTACAATCCTAATTAATCATTGCATAGCTGTCCGTTTGCTTTCCGTTGCTGCATGTCGTTTGCAATGGGTAATTTATTTAATTAAATTTATCAAATCATTATTGCATAAAATATTATTTTTCTAAAAAATATTATATATTCTCTAACCATTAAAAAATAGTTTTCGAAAATTTTCTTTTACTCACTAACCAAATAAAGAATAATAAGTGATAAAATCGCTTATTTTTCAAAAAAACATTTTGTAGAAACATTTTGAAGGAAATATTTTCTAGAAAAATATTTTCTAATATACCAAACACACCCTAAAACATAGTAGTATTACTTTTTATCGTTTATAAAAATGGAAACATCCATAGGTATTTTGGCGGGTTAGTTTGGACGGACGCGAAACAGAATTAGAACATTGTTTGTTCCATGCAACAATTAATTGGACACGCTATTTTACCCATTCGATTGCAATTCCCCACCAAACTCACCAGATTTTAGTAGCGCTTGAAATCCGAATTTCCCCTCTCCCTCTAAAACCCTTCTCGTTTCAATTTCAAAACCCTAACCCCAAATTTTGTCAAATCTTCTGCTTTCAGTCTCCAATTAGTACTCAGAATTCATTAACTAGGTTGTTTTGAATGCAAAATGCCTCTCAACTCGCCTGCCATGACACAGAATGACTCTGACTTAGGTGGAAATGAGTCTGATCCGAAGCCACAACTCACTAAAATTGCTAACCTTTCTGAAAATTTTGAAAAGAAGGCACGCTTCCCTTACCTGCTAAATTTATGACTAGCCCTTCTCTGTATCTTGTCTTCTTTTTATTTTTATTTT
This sequence comes from Nicotiana knightiana, assembly GCA_005239525.1. Lineage (NCBI taxonomy): Eukaryota > Viridiplantae > Streptophyta > Magnoliopsida > Solanales > Solanaceae > Nicotiana > Nicotiana knightiana. The sequence continues at coordinate 35,799 of ML417697.1, forward strand.
TTGTGGGTTATCCTATGTTTCCTGCTCCTATTTTTGTACGAATGTTGGCTCAATAATGCCTCGTATATTTTTCTTTTGGTTTCCGCGCGGAGCTTGACTAGGGCCTCGTTCGGGAGAAGCGTTCAAAGGATGTATAATGCCTCATGTTAGGTTATTATCTTTAGCATTGCTGCAAATGGCAGTATCGTACTACTCGTTTTACTTTTTATCCGCAAATGAAAACTAGGGGTTATAGGCTTTGTTTTTTATAATTTACAGGTAATTGTTATATTCGTATTTCAACTCAAAGCTATGATATTTCCTCTTGTTGCTTATATTTATGAAATTGTTGGATTAATCCGTTTGATCAGTTTGCAGTGTCATATGGTGCTTTTCCTTGATATCTTTGTCTATTTCTACAAATATTTGAGACCTTCAAATTGACCTGTGTTTTACTTTCCTGCCTTTTTTAGTAGCTTGAGATATAGTTGAATTAATTCCTGGTGTTATACAGACTTCAAGCAAGAGACTGAAAGATGTTGAAATTTATGTCCCTATAGTCTATGGAACAATTGCATTTTGGCTCGGCAGGAAAGCCACTGAGTAAGTGGACATTCTTTTTAGTGCATTTATTTGCTCAGAGTATTAAGCTTATTGAGACAATCATAATATATGGGTTTTTTCAATTAGAACTCAGTCGCATAGGTGGTCAGTATATGTTCGTGGAGCAACAAATGAGGATCTTAGTGGGGTAATCAAGAAAGTTGTTTTTCAATTGCATCCAAGTTTTAATAATCCCGTAAGAGTGGTAGAATCACCACCCTTTGAGTTGTCAGAATGTGGTTGGGGTGAATTTGAAATTGCAATATCCCTTCACTTCCACGATGATGTTGGCGAAAAGAAGTTGGATTTGTAAGATTTTCTCTTGGTGCATGAGCTTCTTTTTTGTTTTAAAGTTTGCTGGCAGTGTGGATATACTTTCACTGCTCTTCTTTTCCCAGGTATCATCATTTGAAGTTATATGCAGAGAACGAGCCTGGTCCCCAGTCAACAAAGAAACCTGTTGTTGTGGAAACCTACAATGAGGTTGTATTCCCTGATCCTCCTGAGGATTTTTTTTCACGAATCCAGAACCATCCTGCAGTAATCGTGCCACGGCTTCCGGCAACATTTAAGTTTCCTCCAGGTAAACATTCTTTTCTGAGATTGTTTGGCTCTGCTGCTGGAGCAACTTGATCCATTCAGTTTGTAAATTTCTACTTTATGTTTCTTAGCACCAATTGAGGATTTGCACGTGTTGAAGAGAGGTGATACGAGAAACCATCCTCTTAGTCAGTGGTTCATCAATTTCTCTGAGGCTGATGAGCTGTTGAAACTCACAGCAGCTCGTCAGACGGTGAGCTTAACTTTCTCTCTCTCTCTCTCTCTCTCTATATATATATATATCCCTCTCTCTCTCTCTCTCTCTCACACACACACACACACACACACATGTTCAGTACATATAAACTTATGTTCAAAAAACATCATGCTCTTAGATAGTAGAAATCATGTGTGGCTGCTCTACCTCCCTTGAGATAAAGCTGGACGTGGAATTTCTTGTATCTGAAGCTGAGAAGCAACATATAGTTATTTAAGCTGATAGACTTATTGGTGACAGGAATTCTTTTGATTCAGCTTGAGTGTTCACTTTCATCTCTGTATAAAGTTTATAATTTACCTTTTAATTTTTGGATGACAGATAGAGCATAAGTGTATTCTCCAATACAGATTGGGAGAATGAGACTTATGTGTCAACATTTGTCGTTATGCTTTAATTTCTCTACACAGTCATCAGTTCTTTAACTTGTATCTTTCGGTGCTAGGAACGCATATTCAGCTTTCCTTTGAATGGATAAACTGCCTTGTCTAGACCTGAGAGTGCCTTATTCTCCGTTAGACTGTCAATATCTGCTTCATCAGGGTTTTAAGGGGAGCTTCAAACATATGAATGACTTTGGTTCTCACGAGACCTAGTGCTTTTTGTTTATCAGAGAAGCAGATGACTACTTGATAAAATAACCCAGTTTCACCATGATAACGATAATGGTTCAGAGCTTTAGCTACACTGTGCCAGTGATTCAAATTCCTAATAGACGAACTCATAACATTTCAAGAAATAAGTATTTTATAAGTTCCTCAATATGCAAATATAAGTACATTCAAAGGCTTCATTTTGAATGAAATTGGATATTTTGTCAACAAGTTTACAGCTGCCATTGACAACCTTCTTACCTTGATTGTTTCTTTGTCTATCTTCTAATTTAGTCTCCTCTAAACTCCGCTTTTGAGCTATTTCAGCATTTGTAGCATTGGTTGTTTTCTATCAGCTAATTGATTGCTAGTTGGATTTGTCAGGTGCAAGCTCACATTGTTAAGCTGAGGAGGCAGTTGAGTGTGATGGATGAGCTACCCCAGACATTCAAACTGGATTCTGATTAGAGATACATGATTTGTCTGTCACATAAAGAACATGTGATGTCTATTTGTACATGTTGACAAGCTCAGTAGTGGAAGTTAGCTTCTTTTCTCCACCCACATTTCTTTGTTAAAATCTCCACCTGACCCTTCTACTAAACCCCAATGCCCCTCCCTCCTTTCATTTCTATCTCATGCTGTGTAGGACAGGTGTGCTATGTCCTGGATAATGTCTAATGATATTTTCTGTAATATCTAGGATAGTTGTGTTAGTCTGGTTCCCACTGTAAAGAAGAATGTTATCAGGCTTTATGGTTAAACTCTTTTGTCAAAAGAAACGGAAGAAAAATTCCTGACTGAAGTCTTACTGGGTTGCTTTTCTCGGATATGTACATGAGACTTGATCGGTGCAATTGCTCCCTCGATGACAGGTTTTTATGCAAAGGTATACTCTTCACATTGGTAGTTATGTGACGGGTCTCCTCGATTTTAACATGGGTCTTTTCACAGTTCATTTTTCATTAGCTATGCCCTTGATGTTTGTGGTCCTCTGGCTAAGTATGCCTGAACATCTGTGTGGGCTTGCTGGGTGCAGTCTCTAGCATATGATGTGCATTAGCTGTTTCTTTTGGCTCTGTATGTGATACTATGTGCTTGGCCAAGTCCTTTTGACTCTACTATTTTTCTATAATGTGTTTCATTTAACACCCCACGGTGTGGGATAATGCTGGATATGTTGTTGTTGTTGTGCTTTCATTTAACACTGCACCGTCAACTTTTTGCAAAGAGAAGCCTGAATGTGATAATGTTCTCTTTTTAACTAGTGGTGTTGAATAGATGCATAGATATTTTCTGGTTGGTATTGAAAGTAAATAATGACATTTCCATTACTATCATTAGTTTTGTTCGTAGAAGTAGCTATTCAAAATACTTTAGAATCAACGGTAGAACACTTGTTTAGCTGCTGAGTTTCTCCTCTCTGTTATCTGATAGTGAATGAACTAGGAGACCTTTAACCCCATTTTGTACTTATTCCTGGTACTTAGCCTTGAGTGCGACCCTTAGAAGCTTTTTGTTTCTAGTGTTATAATTTATTTGTCATATACAAGAAGGTAGACTAATTAACAATAGTAGTACTAGGGGTGACAAAATGGTTAAAAGAAAACAGTTAACCACCCATATTATTTACTAAAAATGGGTTGGATAATGAACTTTTTAAAAACGGGTCAAATATGAATAAAAATCATGTTATCCATTTAGAAAATGGATAACCAATGAGTCTAACTTTTACATTTGTAAAGCCTCAAATTGAGAGTTCCTCAAGTTAGGGAGACTAAAAATTATCTCAAAAATGACCATATGCATGAAGTCATGGATAACATGGAACCATATTATCTACCGGTTATTCGTTTTTTATTCATATTAAATATGAGTCGGGTCGAATGATTTATCCGTTATTCATTACCCGTTTTGACCTGAATTATATCCAACCCGACCCGCCTGTTTGCCACTCGTAACTAGTACTGTCAACAAACTTTTCAGTTTTGGCGGCAGGTGTGCACTATGAATATATAATTAGCTGTAAGAGAAGCAGCCCTACTACTAAATATTATCCATAACCCACTTTATTGCTATTAGTTAGAGCGTGAGTCATTTTGGAACATCATACTATTGTTGCGTACATGTAGAAATCTTTTTTATTATTATAGCTGAAACCTTGTGAGCTAGCGGACGGTCCTGTGTGGTCCCTTCTTTCATATTTGAGCCTAAGCTCCTTGTATAGGTTAAGTGCACATTTTTCTTCAATCGATTGAGATTTCCATGCGTTTGAAATGGGAGATTTTCAAATAAACAATTTCTTATATTACTGTATTCAACTCTACGTATTCCTCTTCTATTAACTGCTTTCCGGATTAGGAAATTAACTGATTAGACTCAGTTGGATACTATGTATACAGATATATTTCATTTGCCTTGGAGTACCTGTGTCGAACAACATGTGAAAATAAATGAGTATTTCGTGTGGTTTCTTTATACTGTAATTTCACTAGAAAAAAGTTCAAATTTTCTGAATCCGTACAAGGACGGACAGATCAGGGTTATTGCCATAGGAGTTGAATTCAGATGTATTAGCAGCCTCCCTCTTGTTTCATCTTTACAAGAGTAACATGGCTTCACATGCTTATTCAAGTCCTGCGTTGTCACTATCTGCACATTGAAAATGCCATTTGTTGTGTTAATTAGTTTTATGGTCCTTCCCTTCACTTAGCATATTATTCTCGTCCCGGTGTTATGTTATCTATTCTTCTTCATTCATGGCAGAACCCACTCTATAAGCAAATTTTATATCGACAAAACACGAAATAGATAGTCGGGCGTATATATAAATATAGTAAGTTTTAGACTCTAGTGATACATTTTAAAATCATGTGGGGTCCTAAAACATAGAGTATCATTAGTGATTGGGTTTTTACATACTCGAGACCTGAATTTTCATTTGTTTTCTACTTATGGTATGAAAGATGTTTATGCATTTATTTTTAGGTATATAGTATCAAACCGCAACATAAATCTTCTGTTACTTCTGTCTTGAACTAATTTGTTAACAAAGGATATTGATATTGGAAAATTAACAGAGACAAAGGCAGCTGCTGGGCCTCAGTACATGTGAAAGGCTGAAATCATGAATATAATCTTGTCACCAGAACGGAAGACTGAATAATATATTGTGCTCTTTTTTTATTTCAGAATGCATGTCTGCTTTGGCATGTTTCTCCTTTAAATATATTGGGTAGACATTAACAGTCGTACGTCAGCTTCTGAGTTTATTTGCTTATGATGTTGATAATGAGCTTCAGCAGGATCACATGCTAGGTTTTATGATGTTGAGACATTTCATTTTCACCTTACTGCCAAACAACAGACGATGCTTTCAAAGGACTAAATGATCAACGTACCATTAGGGTGTGGCTTAACGGTCAATGAAGGGGTTGAAAATTATAGTAGAGTTCATCAAATATATTACATGACTTCTTATCATTTGTCTAAGTTTTGTAGGCAGAGCTACTCGAATCTCTGCCCATAAAACATAACAAGTATCGGTGAAATAGCTGAGATTGGTCCGAACACAAATATTACGTAACAAAACAAAAAGATTGAATGAAGCAGTTAACTGGATTTTCTTCGTAATGAGAATGAAAAATCTAAATGATAAGGCGATTCATGAAACTTTCATTAGGATAGGTTATTACGTCAAAAAAGGAGACGCTAAGGGATCCTTGGCTTGTGTAGAAAAATCCTTATTTCCCCCAATTCCATATATGCAATTTTATTTTATTTATTGCTCCAACATAGGACTAAGACTCTGCAGCAATTCACATGATACACGTCATATAGAATAGACAAATTCAAATTTAAATTAAACACATTTCAGCTATATGGTTCCTACACTATGACAAGAGGGACCAGTCTGGATAAGGCTATAGTGAAATTCCTTAGGTGTACGAAGTGAGTTTAATTGGATGAGTGTGTCACATACCATTTTGTCCATCAATTACTTCTTCACTAGAGGGTGGCAATCTTTCACCTCCACAAGATGAGCCTAGTATAGTTAGGTGGGAACTAGATTTACATATGGAAGACAAATTAAAGATAACGCTATTGTTTGACCAAAAAAGCGTGGGACCTTTTTGTTAAACTAATTAAATAAGAAGATAGAGGATAAATTCTAGCCAAGGTTAATTGGTGCTAGATCGAATAATCTTAAATAAGAAAGACTGAATGAAATTACACTTACGACTTTAGTAAGATCGTGAGTATTATTAAACACACACACACACACATATATATATATATATATAACTCACATTCACGGAGCCATTATCATACAACATGAAGTAAAGAATGAGCACTACTAATTAGCGACAACAAAAAATCGATCAAAGTTGGTCTCTTATCTCAATATACCGACCAAAACGCGTCCAAAGACGCTTGGTCGATATATTGGTGGTCCTTTTACCTTAGCGACCAACTTTGGTCGCTAAGGTAAAAGGACCAAATGTTCAGTGTAAACATATAGCGACCAACTTTGATCGGTACAATATTTTAATAATATAAATTTATCGACCAAAGTTGGTCTGTATATATAGATTACAATATTTTTTTAATTATTATAATTTAAAAATTAACGACCAACGTTATTCTCTAAATTAAAATATATATTATTTTAAAAAATATATATTTAACAATCTGGTTATTTTTATTTTTTTAATTTTTTTTTTGTACATAAGCGACCAAAGTTGGTCGCTAATTTCCAGGCTTTTAAAAAAAAAAAAATATGGGTTCATTAGTGACCAAAGTTGGTTGCCAGTGTTTAATTTTTTAATTTTTTTAGATAATAGCGACCAACGTTGATCGCTAATTTCCAGGAATTTTTTTTTATAGGTAAGCGACCAACTTTGATCGCTTTTCTGGGTAATAATTTCGGCATAAAAATGCCTGTTTTGGCAGCTACACCACCTGCCAGCATACCAAAATCCCTAAATAACAATATTCAATACATACAATACAATTTCAATACCAAAATCTCCACAACAACCCAACAACAACAATAACAACAACACAACAACAACACCACCAACAACAACAACACAACAACAACAACAACAACAACAACACAATTCAAAAAACACATTAAAACCAACAAATTAAAGTTCAATAGAATTAACAAATTAAACTAACAATACTAAGTTAATGCTTATTACAACTAGTTCAATACCGGTTCTATTTGTCTAGTTCAAAGTATATAAAAGTCAAGGAGTGTTTTGTACAACATCATTATCATCACCATCATTATCATCACCGTCTGATGAACTTTCATTTACAAGACGGTATAGAGAAGGGTCTACTTGTCGAGGACCGGAAGAACGATCACGGGGAGGACGAGAGGAACAAGCACGGGGAGGACGGAAGGAACAATCACGTTCAAGTCGAGCCTCTGGCGATGACTCATGAGACCGGGGAATCGGAAAAGCTCCAGAAGCTAGGAGAATTTTGAGCTGAGCTTGCATGCCATGGTACTGAGCTTGTATGCCAACGTACTGAGCATCTCTAAGCTTTTCTCTTTCCTTGGCATCTTTGTCACACTCTCCCACATAGCGGAGAGGCTCTCCCCATGAAGTTGCTCACCTTGCGAGGAAGTCCCTATTCCTTGCATTCCACAGTGATAGTGATGAAACTTCTTAATAGGAAGCCCGTATACCTTCCCCCATTTTGCACCGGCAGCAGCCTCCATGACATGAAGCTTAACTCTGCACGACATGAAGCATCCTACTCTTCCAAGAAAAATATTTTACCTTTAATTCTTTTTCTTAGCATTTTCATACTTTTGTCACTCAAATCATTGTCTGAATCCGAAGAAATATATCACCAATTCCATTAAGCTTTTATGGATCAGACTTGGAAGAAAGTTGAGAATAAAACTTCCTTTCGTCTTTGTCATCATAGAGTCTTATGATCCCCGTTTTATGGGAACTGCCTGATCAACGGAACACATTCCATCACCATCAACCTTGTCACTCTCAGTTAAACTTCTTTTCCTCTTGGAAAATGAAGTAGAGAATTCCTCTATAACCTCTTCTTTTATCTACTTAGGAAATGTTAAATTCCTACCTACACCATCACTAAATGAAACACATGCCATTGCCTTCTCATCATCATTGTCGCTAATGAGAAGAATAATTAAAGGCACACTCTGCCAGGTACCGTGTCTTAGTTATTCTTGGTGGAAGTTCCATTGCATGTCTAATAAAGTCATCAACTACTTCTACAAAATCCTCCCACAATCTAAAATTCCAATACATAAACCAAAATTTCAATTCATATCCTAATGGTTCAACTCATATCCACAAAAATTCAAGTCATATCCTAAAATTTTAATTTATAAACTAAAATTCCAATACATAAACAAAACTAAAAGTTTAATTTATAAACTATAAGTCCAATTCATATCCTAAAATTTCAATTTATAAACTAAAATTCCAATACATAAACCAAAATTTCAATTCATATCCTAAAGGTTCAACTCATATCCACAAAAGTTCAACTCATAACCTAAAATTTCAATTTATAATCTAAAATTCCAATACATAAACCAAAATTTCAATTCATATCCTAAAGGTTCAACTCATATCCACAAAAGTTCAACTCATAACCTAAAATTTCAATTTATAATCTAAAATTCCAATACATAAACCAAAATTTCAATTCATATCCTAAAGGTTCAACTCATATCCACAAAAGTTCAACTCATAACCTAAAATTTCAATTTATAATCTAAAATTCCAATACATAAACCAAAATTTCAATTCATATCCTAAAGGTTCAATTCATATCCACAAAAGTTCAACTCATAACCTAAAATTTTAATTTATAATCTAAAATTCCAATACATAAACCAAACTAAAAGTTCAATTTATAAACTAAAAGTCCAATTCATATCCTAAAATTTCAATTTATAAACTATAATTCCAATACATAAACCAAACTAAAAGTCCAATTCATATCCTAAAATACTTAATTTATAAACCAAAATTTTAATTCATATCCAAAAGGTTCAACTCATATCCACAAAAGTTCAACTCATATCCTAAAATTTCAATNTAACAACAACACAACAACAACACCACCAACAACAACAACACAACAACAACAACAACAACAACAACACAATTCAAAAAACACATTAAAACCAACAAATTAAAGTTCAATAGAATTAACAAATTAAACTAACAATACTAAGTTAATGCTTATTACAACTAGTTCAATACCGGTTCTATTTGTCTAGTTCAAAGTATATAAAAGTCAAGGAGTGTTTTGTACAACATCATTANCATTTCAATTCATATCATAAATGTTCAATTCATATCCACAAAAGTTCAACTCATAACCTAAAATTTTAATTTATAAACTAAAATTCCAATACATATCCTTAAATACTCAATACATAAACCAAAATTTCACCGCAACTATTGTCCTTAATTTCATTCTGGATTTCCTGCAAATTAATTTCCTCCCTTTTCTCTTCACCCAAACGCTCCTCTACAGACCCAGAATTCCAAGAATGCCCTTGCCTCATCCTAGTAGAACTCGTCCTCGAACTCTGATTATTCTTTACATGGTTTGGTAAATTAGGATCTTTCAAAGGGTATTTCTGTCTTTTCTCTTCCTGCTTTGGTAGATTATTCAAAGGGTAGATTATTCTTTACAGGTTTCAATTTCTGCAAGCGTTGAAGAGCTAGGGTTTTAGCTCTTCTACGGACACCAAGAGATGATGACTGTGTGTGACTGACCTCTAAAAGAGCAACTTCTCTAGATTTNCGGAAGAACGATCACGGGGAGGACGAGAGGAACAAGCACGGGGAGGACGGAAGGAACAATCACGTTCAAGTCGAGCCTCTGGCGATGACTCATGAGACCGGGGAATCGGAAAAGCTCCAGAAGCTAGGAGAATTTTGAGCTGAGCTTGCATGCCATGGTACTGAGCTTGTATGCCAACGTACTGAGCATCTCTAAGCTTTTCTCTTTCCTTGGCATCNGAGGTAAAACTAAATATTTTAGCTACTAACAATTATCATAGATTTTATTTAGCTAAGAATAATTAATTTTTGCAAATCAAACTAGAAGGAATAAACCAAAATCAGTGTATTTCAAAAAAAATAAGGAAAGGAGAGAGAAACCTACATGGGCAGTGGAGGACACCGGCGGTGGAGCTGCTGCAGTCGGTGGGCGTCGGTGGCGCCGCTGCTGCTGGGTCGAACGGGGGGNGTCACACTCTCCCACATAGCGGAGAGGCTCTCCCCATGAAGTTGCTCACCTTGCGAGGAAGTCCCTATTCCTTGCATTCCACAGTGATAGTGATGAAACTTCTTAATAGGAAGCCCGTATACCTTCCCCCATTTTGCACCGGCAGCAGCCTCCATGACATGAAGCTTAACTCTGCACGACATGAAGCATCCTACTCTTCCAAGAAAAATATTTTACCTTTAATTCTTTTTCTTAGCATTTTCATACTTTTGTCACTCAAATCATTGTCTGAATCCGAAGAAATATATCACCAATTCCATTAAGCTTTTATGGATCAGACTTGGAAGAAAGTTGAGAATAAAACTTCCTTTCGTCTTTGTCATCATAGAGTCTTATGATCCCCGTTTTATGGGAACTGCCTGATCAACGGAACACATTCCATCACCATCAACCTTGTCACTCTCAGTTAAACTTCTTTTCCTCTTGGAAAATGAAGTAGAGAATTCCTCTATAACCTCTTCTTTTATCTACTTAGGAAATGTTAAATTCCTACCTACACCATCACTAAATGAAACACATGCCATTGCCTTCTCATCATCATTGTCGCTAATGAGAAGAATAATTAAAGGCACACTCTGCCAGGTACCGTGTCTTAGTTATTCTTGGTGGAAGTTCCATTGCATGTCTAATAAAGTCATCAACTACTTCTACAAAATCCTCCCACAATCTAAAATTCCAATACATAAACCAAAATTTCAATTCATATCCTAATGGTTCAACTCATATCCACAAAAATTCAAGTCATATCCTAAAATTTCAATTTATAAACTAAAATTCCAATACATAAAC
>ML417698.1:0-53520 GCA_005239525.1 Nicotiana knightiana
CCTAGGTTAAAGAAGTTAGCTAAACAAATTCATAATAATAAAATCTAAAACAATTTGCATAATAGAACTACAGAGTAATGAAGAAAATATGTACAAAATTGATGTTTTGCCGTCCGTATCCACTCTAATCTCGAATCTCTCTCTTGTAGTTGTGTTTTAGGAGTCTATTTATAAGCTTAGGACAAACCCTAAACGTGTAGGAGACTTCTATTTCANATATTTCAATTGGGAAACACTTAAACCCGCCAAAACTCAGTTTTTCGCCGAACTCGGGACCCTGGCGTTTGGACCCAAAGGCTTGGCTAACGCCAGGCTAGGGCTGGCGTTTCAGCCCTAACGTCTGGCTAACGCCAGGTAGGGTTAGGTTGTTTGGCTCTGTCGCCCGGCTATCGCCCGGGTGTCTCCTTTTGCGTATTTTTCGACGTATTTGCATCCTTTTAGCTCCGTTTCCATCTCCACTTCACCTACACATGAAATAAACTCCATTAAGCACATAACAAGTGTATTTTTATCATTAATGCGCATAAAATGTAAGGTATATCACATGTTAAACTATGCAATTTAGTCTCGCATCAACAAGCAAAAAGCTTTAGTTTGGAGGAGTTAATAAATAGAGATTTTGACAGCTTATTTGCTCTCTTTTACGTGTGTTTTAGCTCAAAAATGCTTAAATGTATCTCGAGAACTAATACAATGAGATTTCTTGCAGGAATATGAGGAAACGAGCCAAAGAAGTGTAAATCAACTCAAAAAGGAGTCAAAATTGGACAATTACCAAAAGAGGGCAAAAGTGCTTCATTGTGCGGCCGCAAACAATGAAGGATCCCTGTCAAAGTAGTTCAGAGTATGCGGACCGCATAACTTTGGTGCGGCCGCAGAAGAGAGGTTCAGAGACTTGGAATTATGGGGCAATTGAAGGAATACGGACAGCACGATTATTGTGCGGCCGCATTCACTAATATACGGACCGCAGAGGAAGATATTCAGAGAACCTTGAAGTGAAGATGTGCGAACCGCACGATTATTGTGCGGCCGCAGAAGCCAGTATGCGGCTGCACTCACAAATGTGCGGTCCGCAGAAGCAAATCCAGATCCCAGCTCAAGTCAAGTGTGCGGCCGCACTCAGAAATGCGCGGTCCGCATAACTAAATAAAGTGCGGACGCATCCCAATTTTGTGCGACCCCAGACTAGTTGACCAGTCAAGCCCAGAATGCGGACCGCACTCAGAATTATGCGGCCGCACAACCTCCGCATGGGCATTTTTGTCAGATATTTTCAGCTTAGTATAAATAGGACTTTTTGTCTTTTTAGGTTAAGTTAGTTTTTAGAGAAGCACCTGAGCCGTTTTTCTTTAGTTCTTTAAGTAATTTTGTACTAAATTTGTCTCCAAACATTAGAATTTCATCCTATAATTAATTATCATGGATTCTATCTTTATTTCTTCTTTAATTTATGCATTTTTCATGAGTAGCTAAATTTCTAGCTAGGGTTGTAACCCAACCCTAGTGTGGGTATTTAATGGGTGTTTGAACTAGGGCTTGTTTGTGATTGGGTTAGTGATATTTAGCCTAGTTATTTCTTGAATCCAAGAACTAATGGTTGCAAACATTGATTCATGCCTAATTGACATAATCTTTACTTGAGAAAGAGAGACTAAGTCTAGGAAAACTTGGTTAACAATAAATTGGGGTGAAGTCAAGAAATTGATAGCTCTAATTATAGGGTTGAATCAAGTGATAGTAAGACCTGACTTGAGCATTTATTACTTATTTTGTGCAATATCCATTTGGACTTGAGAAATCTAAATTGGGCAAAATCACTCAAACTACCGAGAGGTATAAAGTGAATATTTGAGAGTGATTGCTATATTACAACCCCGACCAATCAAACTTGCTCTAGAGTTTACAACTCATTAGGTAACCAGCTAGGTGGAAGTCACGACCCTAGATTCTTTTATCATTTGAAAAATAACAAAACCAAAAATATTGTCTCTTAGTTTTATACTTGCAAACAATAGAATAAAGTAAAAGTAGAACAACAATCAAGTATGTGGAAGAGCAATTTAGGACAAACATACAATCAAACTAGATATACACCTAATCCCTATTATAACTCCATGAGGATTCGATCCCGACCTTCGTTGGGTTTATTATTGCATCGACCGCCTCATTACCTAATTGTGGTGTGGGTTTGGCCGAGATCAACCGTCAAATTTAACTAAAACTCAATCTCATGCACCTTACTGACATCCTCCAATGATGCTATTTGTTTGAATATATCTCCAAAATTCTCTTTGCCCCAAGCTGCCAGTGTTGTCTTCGCCTTCTTCAATTTACTTGTGAATATGATGAACGGATTCCCCATAGAATCAGTTTCCCAATGTCCTTCACTACTTTCAGAAAAGTCTCACGTTTGGTCCAAAAGTTGAGAAACTTGAAAGGTTTCTTAACTTGGAGAGTATCAATATTATATGACAATAAGTGAGGGACATGGTCAGAACCATACTTGATGAGGAGCTCAACTTCTAATGTTGGGAACAAATCAAGAAACTACTGGTTTGCCAAGAATATATCAACCTTTTAAGAATTCAATCAACATCAAATCTCCCATTCCACCAATTATACAAGCTCCTTTTGAAGCCAATATCATACAAAGCACATGTGTCTACACAATGTGCAAAGTCTTTTACTTCACTCACGTAAGCTGGCAGGCCCCCATATTTCTACTCCTTAGATAAAATCACATTGAAATCCCCTCCAACAAACCAAGGGGATTCTATGTCTGAAGCTAAGAGATACAAAGCCCAATTCATTCTATAGCATCACATTTGGCATACACTAATGTCACATATAATTTCTTATTTAGATTCCTATGAAACAGTTTCAATCTCATTTGTTGTTCCATGTCCATCACAATGTCTAGATTAATTTCTTCATCAACAAAAGCACATATCTTGTCATTAATATTAGCATAGGCAGAATGAATCCCCAACTTCCTTTTATACTTCTTCGGCTTGTTTATGTCTTGCCAAGGTTCCATCAATCATATCAAGTAAAAATTGTTCTTTGTAGGTAGGTTAAGCAACCTATTGAAAGCTTTTTGTATTTTAATCGACCTCACTTGCCATAATAGAGCATTATCGATAGGATTGTTTGGAATTAGAGATCACACTCCTCTTTGGTTGCACCCATAGAGGTACATTGTCCTTGATGTCTTTCTTTTGTCTACTTGCAGGTTTCCCAGCTGATTTCTTCTTGTCAAAACTCTTGGGAGATATATCACCATTTCTTACTGCTTGTTTAAAATTAGCAGTTGTAGATTCATCTTCTATGTCCTCCCCCAAGTCTTCCTATTCATCTTGATCATTATCAACAACCTTCAAGGCCAAAGGATTTGGTTCATGATTTTTGGCTATCATTCGAACTCTCTTTGACCCCTATTATTGATTATAATTCCTTTAGCCAGAATTCCACTCGTTACACTAAAAAAATTTCCAGATAAAAGCCCAGGATATTCAATAGTAGCAGCTGCTAGTAATGCATTACTGCTTTGCCCAGATTCCATATTACTAGAATTTGGAACCAGCTAAATTTGATCAGTTGACATCCTTCTAGCCACTTTCAACAATCCAACATTAATTTCCCTTGTCTTCATAACCTCTTGTATAGCCCTGAATTACAAATTATAAACATCACTCAAACTAGGGTTCACTGTTGTTACAAACGCAGGAATTACTGCTCCATTGCCTTGTGGCACCTTCCCAACAGTTGTTTGATTAGGATACCTCACTTAATAGTCCATGGAATTAACATGGTCATTCCCCTGTTGACCCCCAACTGCAAAATCCACGGGATCACTTCCAACAATGGCTAACACCTGGGCAGTACCACTAAGGTTTATTGTTCCATTGGTGTTCTTCTTAGCTAAAGCTTTACTTTTTGATCCACCTGTGAAAACATCCTCTAATTGTATGCCCTGACCTATTCCAACCATTGGATTAGCTGTTTGTTGACCTGCCCTTTCCTAAGCTTCAACCCTAGATTTTGAATTCCTAGGGTTTACTGTAGACTTGTGACTCCTACTTGCTGCCAGTTTTTCTTGCTTGGTGTTCCCTTCTTCTTTGATTTTGTTGTTCAAACTTGTATTGGTATTAGCCTCCATAATCTCAACCTCATCACTCCATAAAGCAATACCAAAACTGACCTCTATATAAGCCCTTTTCTCATTGAATTCCTCATATGTTTGCGATGGAACTTCTTAGCAAGACTGATTCACTATAATATTCAACTCCCCCAACTCCTCCTTACTCGTGCCAAATCTCATGTGAACCCACTCAATTGTGGATTCCTTCTTATATGACTCATCTATCCCTGTCCTAACAAGACTAGGACTAAGAATTTGGTTCTCCATATTTGGCGAATCTGCCTTAGTTGGAGTCACATTCCCAGTAGAGGTAGGATTAATCTTTTTTGCCTCATTTTCCTCCTTGCTTAGCACCTTTTTCACAACCTCCTTCTTTACTTGTTTTTGTACTTCGATCTTACCTTCTTCTAGAAAGGCAAACTGATTATTAGTTTGTAATGGTACATTAGACTTTTCTTTCCCAACGCTATTCAATTTACAAATTGTTTCCTTGCCTTTCACCTCCTTCTGCTCCTATGAATTCATAACATAACCACTTCCATTCTCATCAATTATGCATCCTCTACTGTCCCTTTTGTACTTGTTCTCCCTTTGTTTCATCCACCCATTCCATGTAGCATTTGGCATTGGATTACCCCGCAACTTTTTCACTTGTTAGTACTTTTGTAGATGCTGCAGCAGTTCCAAGTACATTACTTTGCACAATAATATTCTTCTCCTTTCCTTGGTCCTTATACTTCTTGTGTAATTCTAGATTAATTACCCAAAATTATTGCTCATTATGTCCTTGCTTCTTGCAAGTTTTGCAATATTTAGGAACGTAATCATACTTAATTTGAATCCACTTTGATTCCTCTGGGCCAGTTTCATCTTCTTCCTCAATAATTTTAATTCTTTGAGGAAAATTAGCTAGTAAGTTCACCTCAACTTTAACCTTAGCACAACTTGGTTGTGTGCTATTTTGGGTTTCCATGTCTACATGTAATGGCCTACCAACTTCCCTAGCTAAAGAAAATACAAAATCCTTGTCAAAAATGTTAGGAAGCAGGTCTAAGAATGAAATCCAAGCTATGGCAATTGGGGTCTCCTCGTTAGGTTTCCACTATGGGATCCATTTGGTACACCTCATCTGCCACATATCACTCTGTGCCTTCAAATAAGAAACTGGCTTTGATAAGAGATGAATGTAGTCTTCCATCAGTGATAGCATAATAAGAACATGAGAATCCTCAATCAATCCAATCGAGCAAGGGCCTTTAATTCACAATGTAGAGGAATAGCTTTACGTAACTCTTGGATAACAGGCTTCCCATATGAGAACTTTCCAAGAACAGCAAGTTGGAATCTATGTTGCACAATGCATTTCCTCAACTATGTCTTATTCCAATGTACAATTGGTTCGCCATGGAGATACTCGAGTGGTTTTAGGTCTATGCTGGGCAAAGTCTGCAACGGCAACATTTAATGAATTAGGTTTTGCTAATTGTGCATAGTTTTGGATCGTGTTTGGGGATATAGATGTTTGGGGGGCTGTATGGGTCGTGTAGACGACTGACCAACCTCCTTAGAAGGCTGGTCGGTGGCCTGGGCAGCCATTGAAGAGTTGTTCGAGCTTCGACTTTCAATCGTCGCAAATCACCAATCACTACATCTCTAGGTCTTCAGTTAGGTTTTGTTGGAACGACTTGATGATTTGAACTAATGACTTGTATGTTATTCTTGAAAAGAATGTTTATTTCCTTTTTTTATTGTGTAAAGGTTGAATTTAATATTATTTGAGCTACTTTTCTTGTTCTTATTATACTGTTATTGTTGTTATTGGCTATTAGAACTGAATATTTGGACCTTGCCAAGCTCGCTACTGCTTTCAGCCCGAGGTTAGACTTGTTACTTATTGAATAAATGGGATCAATTATACTCATATGATACTTTTCACTTCATGTGCAGATCCAGGTGTTGTCGAGAGGGGTTCTACGGAGTGGCACCAGTTCCAATCCTGAAGATTTTGAGGTAGATGTTGTTTCCATTCGCAGGACTTAAAGTGCATGTTCTCTTAGATCATGTTATTATGGTTCTATATTTCATAAAGTGATGTACTATGAGATTAGACTCTGTATTTAAATTCTATAGCGCTCAGGGACACCAGGTCATGGGATGGATTTAGTTGTATTGTGACTATTGACTTCAGTTATTTATGATTATTCTATTGTTGAGACTGTGTAATACTGTTATTTGAGTTTATTGTATTTTATTAATTGTTGTCTTGCCTAGAAAGCGGTGTTAGGCGTCGTCACGGCTCCCGTAAGAGTTTGGGACGTGAAAAAATTTTACCTACATTTTGAGGATAAGTAATCTATACTTTATTTAATTATATATTATTAATACATATGGATGTTAACACCTAAATCAATGAATTTAAACATGAAATCAAGGTTTTTACTTGAAAGATAAGAAATTGACTTTTGAAGATTTGAATACCAATTTGGACTCAAATAGAAAAACCACTACTAGGATTGAGAAACTAGTTTAGTTGGACTCGGGAGGTTATGAGTCACCAGGATTCAACTTTCAGGATTTGACCATGTAGCTTTGGGTTGAATTTTATTGACTTTGTCTAAGATTAATTTTTTTTCTTTTGGCTTTGAGTCCTATGATGATATTTGATCTCGTTAAGTGTTTTTTTGCCTAGATTTTGGACGTTTAGAGGCTTTGGAGTAAGGTAAAGCGATTTTGGAAGGTTGAAGCTTGCCCAGTTACAGGTATGTATCTTCGTTGATTTTGAAAATCTTCTTATAATGATATTATTACTACGTTTTTTGTGGTGATGCACATATGAAATGAGGAGAATATATACGGATTCCAAAAATTATTCATGCTTGGGTAGTTTGTTAGGCTTTCTTATACCTTGTTTGTGTCATGCCTTACTCGTTGCATGCTTTACATACCGTATGACTACTTGAGCATCATATTTATGCTAGTATAATGTTATATGTATTTTTTGTATGTTATTCTAATATTATATAGTCCATGTACCTATTTTGCATGATGAGGTTGTTTAATCATATATTGTTTTTTATTTACACCTTGTTAGCATATGTATGTATTGTTATTACTTATCCTGAGATTGTTGGGAGCTGTTGAGACGTTAGGGCATGTGAGTCCCTATTTGGTCAAATATCTAGAGACAAATTTGGTCTTTCGTCACTGAATTCATTGATGACATTTTGATCTACTCGCATAGTAGAGAGGAGCATGAGCAACATTTGAGAATTGTGCTTTAAATTTTGAGGAAATGTAAGCTTTACAGTAAGTTCGCCAAGTGTGAATTTTAATTACACTAAATAGCTTTTTGGGTCATAACATGTCTGGTGAAGGTATCAAAGTTGATTCTGAGGCGGTTCAAAATTTGTCTAGACTTATTAATTGTCACGACCCCCAAATCCTTACTGGTCGTGATGGTGCCTATCATGGAACTAGGCTAGCCAACCGTTTCAGACTATCAATATATATCATAACTTCCCAAAATTAGCAGATTCTAAAATAGCAGAATGAGACGAAACAAAATACACACTTCCCCAAAACCTGGAGTCAATTGTCATGAGCATCTAAGACTGAAAATACAATGTACAACATAGTGGCTTGCTACAACAAATGCCTGGAGTACGAAAGGAAAAACTATGAACTGAGGAAAAAAAAGGAGATGAGTTGGGGATGCTGAGCAGCTACCTCGATCCTCTAACAACTCCAAGCTCGTCCGAAAATAAGCTAGTGAGATGGTCCGGTACTTGGATCTGCACACAGAGGTGCAGGGAGTAATGTGAGTGCGCCAACTCTGTAAATAATCAATGTAACTAAAAACTTGAGTGTAGTGAAGAGAAATTAAATCATGTAAAACCATATAATGAATGATAGTGGAAATGAATAAATCAAGTCAGGAATCTACAATTCTGAATATTTCATAAAACTCCGGTTTCCATTTAAGAATCTCGTAAAAAACATTTATCCAACATTTATTATCAGAGGCTCAGTAGAAAGTAGAGTGAAAACAGCATTTTCATAAAATAGAAGCCCCTCAGGCATAGTAACACTCATAGTAAAGCCTCTCAGGCAAGCCTCTCAGTCACTCGTGACTCCACTATCAGTATCTCATGCTCTCACTTAAACACTCATACTCAGCAAGTACCATGAATACACACAACTACTGCGGCGGGCAGCCCGCTCCACTATATATATATAATGTTGGGGCGTGCAGCCCGATCCATATAATAGTCGACTGCGCTCACTAAGGGTGTACATACTCCTGGAGGACTCCTTCAGACCAAGCGCTATATCTGTTGCGGCGTGCAGCCGGATCCAATATGTACATTGTTGCGGCGTGCAGCTCGATCCCTATATAACATATATTGTTGTGGCGTGCAGCCCGATCCATATATATATAATCTATATTATTGCAGCATGCAGCCCGATCCATATGTAATATATAACATATATATTGATGCGGCGTGCAGCCCGATCCATAACTATCCTCACATACTCGTCTCTCAGCCTGACTCAGTCATGCTCACAAGCCACTCGGGCAATTTATCTCAGCTCACGGGACTCAGCCCAAAATACCTCTCAGAGTTTTCAAAGCAGTGTGATAATAGTAAAAATAACAACAAGTGGGAAACATGACTGGGTTCACAATTGTTCTATCAGGATAGTGGTAGAATAGTGTAAAAATACCTCTAAGGGTCTAAACAGGTCGGCACAAGGCCCCAAACATGGCTCATAACCCATAAACAAGTATAAACTTCTGAAATACAGGATGTCGTAAGGCTTCAAATCGAAGATGCGGCTTAATAGTCACTACGAGAAGGACCAAGTCACAATCCCTATCGGTGCATGCCCCCACGCTCGTCACCTAGCATGTGCGTCACCTCATTTATCAAACAATATCAAATAACGAGGTGTCTACCCTCGGGTTCGCATAACTCTTCTGCCTAGACTGCACCGTGTGAAGCCGCTCCTGAATTAATTTCACCTTACCTGACGCATCCTGAACCAAGTCTGTGCCCAATAGCCTAGCCTCGTCCGGCTCAAACCAACCAACCGGAGATCTGCACCTCCTACCATATAAAGCCTCATATGGAGCCATCTGGATACTCGACTGATAACTATTATTATATGCAAACTCCGCGAGTGGCAGAAACTGGTCCCATGAACCCCTAAAATCAATGACACAGGCACGCAACATATCTTCCAAAATCTGAATAGCACGCTCCGACTGCCCGTCGGTATCAACTCAACCTGAGTACCCAACTCCCTCAGCACGGCTCTCCAAAACTGAGATGTGAACTGAGTACCTCTGTCAGAAATGGTAGAAATGGGAACCCCATGCAATCGGACAATCTCTCTTATATAAACCTCAGCTAACCGCTCCGAAGAATAAGTAGTACCAATAGGAATGAAGTGCGCAGACTTGGTCAGCCGATCCACAATAACACATATAGCATCAAACCTCCTCAAAGTCCGTGGGAGTCCAAGTACGAAGTCCATGGTGATTTTCTCCCACTTCCACTCCGGAATATCAAATCTCTGAAGCAATCCACCTGGTCTCTGGTGCTCATACATGACCTGATGACAGTTGAGACACCGGGATTGATGGAATACCGCGAACTATGGGCCTGAACATCAAGTGCTAATGGCCGCTCTACTACATGACTTTTCATACACCTCCACCAGTAATGCGGTCTCAGATCCTGATACATCTTTGAGGCACCCGGATGGATGGAATACCGCGAACTATGGCCTCAACTAGAATCAAATCTTGAAGTCCATCCATATTGGGCACGCAAATCCGGCCCTGAATCCTCATGACCCCATCAACACCAATAACCAAATCCCTGGCATCACTGCAAAGGACCCTGTCCTGAAGAACAAGCAAATGTGGATCATCATACTGGCGTGCTCTAATCTGATCATAAAGAGAAGACCTGGAGGCTACACAAGCCAATACCCGTTGAGGCTCTGATAGATCCAATCTCACCAACTAACCCGCTAAATCCTGAACATCAAGTGCTAATGGTCGCTCTACTACTAGAAGGTAGGCTAGACTCCCCAAACTCTCCGCTCTACGACTTAGGGCATCGGACACTACATTGACCTTCCCCCGGATGATATAAGATAGTGAGGTCATAATCCTTGAGAAGCTCCAACCATCTCCTCTGACGCAAATTCAGATCCTTCTGATTAAGCAAATGCTGCAAACTATGGTGATCAGTGAAGATCTCACAATGCACTCCATACAAATAATGACACCAAATCTTCAAGGTGTGGACAATAGCTGCTAGCTCAAGATCGTGCACTGGATAATTCTTCTCATGCACCTTCAACTGTCTGTATGCGTAGGCAATCACCATACCATCCTGCATCAAAACCTCTCCAAGTCCAACTCTCGAGGCATCATAGTAAACTGTATAAGAACCCGAACCCGAAGGCAAAATCAATATCGGAGTTGTAGTCAAAGCTGACTTGCTCTTCTGAAATATCTCATCACACTCCTCAGTCTACCTGAACTGAGCACCCTTCTTGGTCAGTCTGGTCATAGGTGCTGCAATAGATGAAAATCCCTCGACGAAACGGCGATAGTACCCTGCCAAACCAAGGAAACTGCGAATCTCAGTAGCTGATGACGATTCTAGGCCAACTCTGCACCGCCTCTACCTTCTTCGGATCAACCTGAATACCCTCGTTGGACACCATGTGCCCCAAGAATGCTATTGAAGCAAGCCAGAACTCACACTTCAAAAATTTTGCATACAATCTCTTCTCTCTCAAGGTCCGAAGTATAACTCTCAAATGCTGCTCAAGATCCTCCCGAGATCGGGAATACACCAAGATATCGTCAATGAACACGATGACGAAAGAATCCAGATAAGGCTGGAATACATTGTTCATCAAGTGCATAAAGGTTGCTGGGGCATTGGTCAGCCCAAATGACATATCCAGAAACTCATAATGACCATATCTAGTCCTGAAAGCA
Source organism: Nicotiana knightiana (assembly GCA_005239525.1). NCBI lineage: Eukaryota > Viridiplantae > Streptophyta > Magnoliopsida > Solanales > Solanaceae > Nicotiana > Nicotiana knightiana. The sequence goes on from ML417698.1 coordinate 11,169, forward strand.
GTCTTCGGGATGTCTGGCCCCCGAATCTTCAACTGATAATAGCCGGAACGCAAGTCAATCTTGTAAAATATCTTGGCACCCTGCAAGTGATCAAAGAAGTCATCTATACGAGGCAGGGGATACCGGTTCTTCACCGTAACTCTGTTCAGCTACCGATAATCAATACACATACGCACAGAACCATCCTTATTCTTTACAAACAACACTGGTGCACCCCAAGGTGACACACTAGGCCGAATGAAACCCTTATCTAAGAGTTCCTGAAGCTGATCCTTCAATTCCTTTAGTTCCGCTGGTGCCATACAATAAGGTGGAATAGAAATAGGTTGAGTTCCTGGCACTAGGTCAATACCAAAATCAATGTCCCTGTCAGGTGGCATGCCCGCCAGGTCTGCAGGAAACACGTCTGGAAAGTCACAGACCACAGGAACCGAATCAATAGTAGGAGTCTCACCACTGACATCCCTCACAAAAGCCAGATATGATAAACACCCCTTCTCAACCATACGCCGAGCCTTCAGGTAGGAAATCACCCTACTAGGCACATAATCAGAAGAACCTCTCCACTCAACACTCAGACAACCTCGCATAGATAAGGTGACGGTCTTAGCGTGACAATCAAGAACATCATGACACGGAGATAACCAGTCCATGCCCAATATCACATCAAAATCGACCATGCTGAGTAACAGTAGGTCAATTCGGGTCTCTAGACCCCCAATAGATATCACACACGACCGATACACATGATCCATAACAACAGTATCACCCATCGGAGTCGACACATGAATAGATGTAAATAAAGACTCACGGGGCATATCCAGAAAATGGGCAAAATATGAAGAAACATAGGAATATGTAGAACCAGGGTCACATAAATCTGAAGCATCTCGGCAACAGACTGAGACAATACCTGCGATCATTATATCGGAGGCCATAACATTTGGCCTGGCTAGAAAGGCATACATACGGGCCTGACCTCCACCTGCTCGACCTCCCCTTCTAGGGCGACCTCTAGCTGACTGACTACCACCCCTGGCTGCCTGGGTGGGTGGTGAAGTAACTGGAGCTGAAGTCGAAGGCTGGCTCCTCAACTGAGATGGACCTCCAAGAATATGAGGACACCTCCTCATATGCCCGAACTCTCCACACTTATAACAACTCCCTGGAGCTAGAGACTGGGATTGAAATGAACCTCTGGCACTAGAATGGCCACTAGGAGAACCATGCATAGAAGAACCCTGAACTGATAGTTCTCGAGCTGCACTCTGGGCTGGAAGGCCACCGAATGAAGAATGGCATGGATGAAAACTGCGGGGACCATGCCCCAAAAATGCACCACTATGGGCTGGGCGGCCTGGCCGAGGAGGCCTGAATGAACGGCCTCTACCATGCTGAAACTGCTCCCTCGAAGGAGCACCACTAGAACTGCCTGATCCACGAGGCCTCTTGGCCTCCCTCTCTACCCACTCCTGGCGGCAAACTGACTCAATACCTCGAGCAATATCAACAACTTGCTCGAATGTAGCATCTGATACTCTCTCCGGGGTCATGAAAAGGCGGAGCTGATAAGTGAGGCCATCCAAAAACCTCCTAATCCTTTCCTTATCAGTAGTGACCAACTCGGTGGCATGATGATCCAACTCCGAAAATCACATCTCATACTGCATCACTGATAGCTCCCCCTGACATAGCTGCTCAAAATGCCTGCGCTGCTCTTCCCTATGAGACTAGGGTACATACTTCTCCAAGAAGATAGTGGAGAACTGCTACCAGGTAAAGGGTGCTGAACCAACAGGCCTACGCCTCTCAAAATACTCCCACCAAATAAAGGTAGCACCAAAAAATAGAAAAGTAGCAAATGAGACCCCACTGGTCTCCAAAATCCTAGCAGCAGCATTCTCTAACACTTATCCAGAAAACCCTGGGCATCCTCGCCCTCAGCACCACTGAATGTCGGAGGCTGTAGTCTACTAAACCTCTCCAGTCTACGCTGCTCGTCCTCTCCAGTCTACGCTGCTCGTCCTCTGGGGAAACCGGCTGGGCTGGAACCGCCCCCGGTGTCTGCTAGCCCTGAGTAACCTACTCAGGTATCCAGCCAACTGGAGTCTGACTGACTCCCCCGGCCTGAGAAGTAGATGCAACTGCCTGAGCAAGGGTGGTACTCACAGTCAAGATCTAAGCCAAGGTCTCCTAAAGACCCGGAATAACAATAGGCACTGCAGGTGCCTAAGCATGTCCCACTGGAGCATCTGCGGCGGGAACCTGATCCTGAATATTAGGGGGATCAACTGATACTGCCCTGGCTGCCGCACGGGCTGGCTCCTACCTCTACCACAGCCTCGACCGCGGCCTCTACCCCTCGCTGGTCTAGCTGGCGGCTGATAGCCCTGATTGGTAGCGCGAGTCCTCAACATCTGTGAGAGAATGAAACAACAGAAGTTAAGGTTTCCAGAATAAATCAAATGGCACGACAGAATTCAAGAAAAATGAGATTGTTCCTAAGGGTTCTGCAGTATCTCGAAGATAAGTACAGACGTCTCTGTACCGATCCGCAAGACTCTTCTAAACCTGCTCATGACCGTTGATTCCTATGAACCTAGGCTCTGATACCAACTTGTCACGGCCCCCAAATCCTAACCGATCGTGATGGCGCCTGTCATGGAACTAGTCTAGCCAACCGTTTCAGAATATCAACATATATATCATAATTTCCCAAAATTAGCAGATTGTAAACTAGCAAAATGAGATGAAACAAAATACACACTTCCCAAAACCTGGAGTCAACTGTCATGAGCATCTAAGACTGAAAATACAATGTACAACATAGTGGCTTGCTATAACAAAAGCCTGGAGTACGAAAGGAAAAACTATGAACTGAGGAAAAGAAAGAAGGTGAGCTGGGGACGCTGAGAAGCTACCTCAATCCTCTAACAACTCAAAGCTCATCCGGAAATCAGCTAGTGAGATGGTCTGGTACCTGGATCTGCACACAGAGGTGCAGAGAGTAACGTGAGTACGCCAACTCAGTAAGTAAACAATGTAACTAAAAACTTGAGTGTAGTGACAAGCAATTAGATCATGTAAAACCATATAATGAATGACAGTGGAAATGAATAAATCAAGTTAGGAATCTACAATTCTGAATATTTCATAAAACTCTGATTTCCATTTAAGAATCTCATATAAAACATTTATCCAACATTTATTATCAGTGGCTAAGTGGAAAGTAGAGTAAAAATAGCATTTTCATAAAATATAAGCCCCTCGGGCACAGTATCACTCATAGTAAAGCCTCTCAGTCACTCGTGACTCAACTATCAGTATCTCATGCTCTCACTTAAACACTCGTACTCAGCAAGTACCATGAATACACACAACTGCTGTGGCGGGCAGCCCGCTCCACTACACACACACACACACACACACACACACACACACACACATATATATATATATATATATATATATATATATATATATATATACTGCTTCGGCGTGCAGCCCGATCCTTATAACATACGTTGCAGCGTGCAGCTCGATCCATATAATAGTTGACTGTGCTCACTGGGGGTGTACAGACTCCTGGAGGGGCTCCTTCAGCCCAAACCTATATCTGCTGCGGCGTGCAGCCTGATCCAATATGTACACTGCTGCGGCATGCAGCCCAATCCATATATAACATATATTGTTGCGGCGTGCAGTCCGATCCATATATATAATCTATATTGCTACTGCGTGCATCCCGATCCATATGTAATATATAAAATATATATTGTTGCAGTGTGCAGCCTGATCCATAACTATCCTCACATACTCAGCTATAAGCCTGACTCGATCATCCTCACAAGCCACTCGAGCAATTTATCTCAGCTCACGGGACTCACCCCAAAATACCTCTTAGTGTTTTCAAAGCAGTGTGATAACAATAAAAATAACAAGTGGGAAACATGACTGGGTTCACAATTGTTCTATCAGGATAGTGGTAGAATAGTGTAAAAGTACCTCTGAGGGTCAAAACAGGTCGGCACAAAGCCCCAAACATGGAAAATACCCTTGAGGGTCTAACAGGTCGGCACAAGGTCCCAAACATGGCTCACAACCCATAAACAAGTATAAACTTCTGAAAGATAGGATGTTGTAAGGTTTCAAATCGAATACGAGGCTTAATAGTTGCTACGGACGGACCAAGTCACAATCCCTATCCGTGCACGCCCCCACGCTCGTCACCTAGCATGTATGTCACCTCATTTATCAACACAATACCAAATAACGGGGTTTCATACCCTCAGGTTTTGAGTTACAATCATTACTTACCTCAAAACATCCCAAAAGCTACTCCGCGATGCGCTTACCCCTTGAATTGGCTCCCAAATGCTCCAAATCTAACCAAAATCAAATTATCATCAATATACGCCAACAGAACAAAACCCAATCGAAAGATATAAATTTTAACACAATTCCCGAAATTCAGTCAAATCTGAGCCCCGGACCCATGTCTCGGAATTTAATAAAATTTACATCACTAGAATCCTCATCCTCCCACAATTCTACACACACCAAGAACACCACAATCGGACCACAATTGCCCACTCAAATCACCAAAAGAATTTTCCAAACTTCTTCCCATTTTTCCAACTTTTTCTACTTTAATTCTTCAAATTACAAGCCTAATTCTTCACAAAATAAAATAGAAATGAGTTTTTAATCCGGGAAACTTACCTCCACTGAAGACCCTTGAATTCCTCCTTCAATTTGCTCTCAAACAAGCTCAACATGCATGCAACAATGGAAGAAATGACCAAATTTTCGCGGAGGAACCTATTTATATTTTTTGTCCAGTTAATCCGCAACTACGAAAAATTCCTTGAACCTGCGGTCCCAGGATGCGCACCTACAAAATCCCACTAACAGTCCAAACTTCGTACCTGCGATTCTTTTTCCGCACCTGCGGCTTCGCAGGTGCGACCCATGTTTCGCACTTGCAGATTCCTCCTGCCTGGCCTCTTTTCGCACCTGCGCAAGGACCTTCACACATGCGGCATCACACATGCGGCTCTCCATCCGTAGGTGCAGCCACACCAGTAAAATAACACCAGCAGCTATTTGCTGCAATTTCCTAAGTTCAAACCTCCGCTAACCATCTGAAATCAATATCGAGCCCCTCGGGGCCCCAAACAAACATACCAACACACCCCATAGCATCACTAAAACTTAGTCGAGCCTTCGAAACACCAAAAACAATGCAAAAACACCAAGATTACATCAAATTCAAGCCTATGAACTTTGAAACTTCTAAATTTCACCAATGATGCCGAAACCGACCAAAACACATCTGATTGACCTGAAAATTTGCACAAAAATCCAAAATAACATTACAAAGTGCTCCAAGTGTCAGAATTCCATTCCGACCCCGATAGCCTATTTTCCACTACCGACCAAAAATTTCCAAAAACTAACTTTCGCCAATTCAAGCCTAATTCTACACCGGACATCAAAACTTCATTCCGAACACACTCCTAAGTACCAAATCACCTAAAGAATATATCCGAGCCATACAATCCATATTCTGAGGTCGTTTACCAATAAGTCAACTCCCAATTGACTTTTCAACTATTAAGCTACTTTAAGAGGCTAAGTGCCTATGTTCTCATTACGACTACTCCGAACCCAAACCAACCGACCCAACACAATATAAACAGGATAAGTAATATATGATAAAGTATAAATGGGGGAAACATGGCTAATCTCACGAAATAACTGGCCGGGTCATTACATTAATGTTATAGCTTTAGAGTTTTTTTAGGTATGACAGGTTACTTTCTTTATTGTGTGGAGGGTATTTCATCTATTGCATCCCTATTGACAAAGTTAACTCACACATGTGTTCCTTTTATATGTTCTAATGAGTGTAAAGAGAGTTATCAGAAGCTCAAGGTCGGCATTGACTACAACTCTAGTGTTTGTTTTACCCATGGGTTCAGGGTTATATACGATGTATAGTAATGCTTCATGAACTGGTCTTGGGGGCGTATTAATGTAGTATGGTACTGTGATTGCTTATGCATCATGACATTTGAAGTCTCATAAGAAGAATTATCCAGTTCATGATTTAGAATTAGCAACACTATGTATGTAGTTAAAATTTGGAGGCATTACCTATATGGTATGTCTTGTGAGATATTAACTGATCACCGTAGTCTTTAGCATATATTCAAGCAGAAATTTTTGAATTTAAGGTAGTGAAGATTGCTTGAATTTCTTAAGTATTATGATATCACTATTTTGTATCATCCGGGAAAAATTAATATAGTAGCAGATGCTTTGAGTGAAAAGCATAGTATATGGGTAGTTTGTCATTACATTCCAGCTTAGGAGAGTCTTACGGCTAGGGATGCTTAGGCATTGGCCAATAAATTTTTGAGATTGGATATTTCTGATCTTAGAAAGGTCTTGTGTGTATTGTTGTCCAGTTTTTCTTGCTTGAGCGGATTAAAGCATGTTAGTATGATAATCCCCATTTGCTTTTACTTAAGGATACAATGCAGCGAGGTGGTTCCAAGAAGATTGTTAAAGGTTTATGCGACTTCAGGGTTGACTATGTGTGCCGAATTTCGATAATTTGAGAGAGTTGATACTTAAGGAGGCCCATAATTTGCGGTATTCCATTTATCCAAGTATTACAAATATGTATAGTGACTTGCAATGACATATTTGTGGCATATGATGAAGAAGACAATGTAGGACATGTGTGGTATGACTTAGAAGATAGTTATACTGAAGTAGAAGTGAGTGTGTACCATTATAGATTTTTTATTGGCTTGTCATGTACATTTAAGAAGCTTGACCAAGTTCGCAGACTTCATTGCCAGTCTTAACTACTTACTCTTCGAAGAAGTTGGTAGATATTTATATTTGAGTGATAGTTTATTTACATGGGGTACCCATTTCTATTATTTCGGGCCAGGGTACACCATTTATATATTACAATTGGAGAGTTGTGCAGCGTGAATTGGGTACATAGGTTGAGCTTAGCATAATTTTTCACCCGAAAATTGGTGTTCAGTCCAAGAAGATTACCCAGATTCTTGAGGATATATTGAAATCTTGTGTGATTAATTTTTGAGGTCATTGGTATTAGTTCTTTCCTTTGGCAGGGTTTTACTAATCGACCATTCAGATGTTATCATGTGAGATTTTGTATGGTAGGTAGTATTGTTATCCTATTGATTGGTTTGAGCCTGGTAAGACTAAGTTGTTGGGTACGGATTTGGTAGGAGATTCTTTGAAAATGATCAAATTGATTTAGGAGCAACTATATACAGCTCAGAGTACGCAAAAAAGTTATACGGTTTGGAAGGTTTGTGAGATTGTGTTCATGAAAAGTGAGAAGGTATTTTTTAAAGTTTTTCCTATGATGGATGTGATAAATATTGCAAGAAGTTAAGTTGAGCCAGAGGTTTATTGTACCACTTGAGCTTTGAGAAAGAATTGGTAAGGTGGATCATAAGCTTGCTTTGTGTCCTATCCTATCGGGGTACATTCACTATTTCATAAGTTTATGCTTCAGAAGCATAATAAGGATAAGTCACATATCTTGAACTTTATCACAGTGCAATTGGATGAGAATTTGGCATGTGAACAAGACCCAGTAACTGTTTTAGATAGACATTTTGGATCGCTTCAGTGAAAGTGCTTTGAAAGGGTAAACTGAGTGAGGAAGCTACTTAGGAGACCGAGTCAGTTATGCAGAGAAAATTTTCATATCTTTTTGATAGACCAAATATATTTTTGAATACGTTTGGAGACAAACGTTTGTTTAAAAGGTGAAAAATATTGACCCAACTAGTCATTTTGATTTTTTGAACCATGTTTTCTTTAAGTAGGTTGATATGATGATTTACGACTTACTGGTATTGGTGGGTCGAGCCCTGAAGGAATCGGAAGTGTTTTAATATGCTTGCAATCTAACTTGAACTTTATAAGTTTGTTAAGTTTCCTTCGGCCTTTAATTTGAATAAATGAGATTTGTTTCGTATTTTGAGACCTTAGGAAAATCCGTATAGTATTTTAGGACATGTACGTATGTTCGAATTAAGAAGCGGGGGGCTTAAAGGAATTCTGGTTCATTCATCAACTAGCCGAAAATTACAATTTTTCGGCATGCACAATAATGTATTTGGATCATAGAGTTGTATCTAGCAATCACATAGAAGGATTTGAGGTCATGGGGGTTCTACATCACGATTGTTGACGGTCAATTTTGACCCTCCCTTTTAAAATTAATTTATTTATACTTAATAATTTGGAATAAATATTTTCAAAGTATTTTCTAGTAATGAATACCTATTTCTTCAAATTAATTTAGTATTATTTTTGAATTAATTGTTTAACATTAGTATTATGTAATTATAAATATATTTACTATTTTAGTATTTTTAAAGAATAATTCCTACACGTAAGTTCTATAATCAATTTCGTAAATTACTCCTTAAGATAGTTAATTAGTTTACTATTTCAATAATTTAAATTAATGTCCTTATGAATTATTTTAAATAATTAATTAAAATAATTAGTAATATGTATAATAATTATAATTTTACTTAAGTTTATTTAAATTAATTTCAAAAGGGATAAAAAACAACAAAAATGCTACAATTGCAATTTTCACTTAAATGCAAAATGGCTACGTTTTAAATTATTTTTGGCCCAAACATACAAAGCCCAGCCCAAAATACACCTAGCCCAAACACTCCCCTCATTCCACTTTGTCAATCCATGCCACACCTACTAGACCAATCAGACCATGCCTCGTCAGCCTCACTCTCAACTAACAGAATAAACACACCCTCGTCTGAGTCGTTGATCCATCTGACGAATGGCTCACGTTTATTCCCTAATTCTCCTTTTAATTCAAATACCCGATCTCAACCGTCCAAATCTTTTAATCGAACGACCACCAAATATTCACCTAAAATCCTAATTGATAAAATTATCAGGGTCGTTGATCATCAGAGCCACCGCCCCAGATCTCCTCCCATCGTTCTAACTTAGAGACCAGTTGGTCTCTATCACGACCCAAAATCCATTAAAGGTCGTGATGGCGCCGGACATCACTATCAGGCAAGCCAAGAATAAATACTTAATTTATTTCTCATTTTAATATTTTTTGAAATCATATTCCCTTCATTTAAATAGTAAAATATGAAATTTATAGAGTAAACAATAATATTTTTAACAATTTGAATACAGAAAAACCCATAATCACCCCCAAACCTCGTATCACAAGTGCATGAGCATCAATTGGGAATGCAAAATAAAATACAGTATCCGTCCGGAATACAAATTGGACAGGAAAAATATAAATACTCTGAGGGAGACTTTGTTGGTTGCGGGTCGTAATATGGAATGCAGCTCACATAAGTCCCTGCATATAAACACGCCTCTTCCCTCACAAGGCCGCTAGACATATATGTATCTGCACAACAATGTGCAGCAAGTGTAGTATGAGCACATAAATCAACGTGTACCCAGTGAGTATATAGCCTAACCCCGAAAGAGAAGTGACGAGGGGTCGAAATCGACACTCACTAGTGGTCCAATAACATCGGGTATAATGAAGAGGTAAATAAATATGAGGCAGGGTAAATAAATAAAATAAACAAGTATAAAATACGTGGTACAAATTCCTCTCTTTACAATGAACTCAAGCTCTCCATTAGAAATTTCCTCCTTAACCGGAGCGTATATACAGATATTGTGGATCTCATCAAATAGCTTGTCATAACTCAATTAGGAAAAACTCACAGATACACTGGCATCTTACCAAATATTACGCACGATTTCCATGAGGATATGTTATAGGAAATGCCGAGGCGTACGGCCCGATCCCACATAAATATTTAAATTGTGCACAGCCGAGGCAAACGGCCCGCTCCCATGAGAGTGTGATAAATAAAAAAATCCTGCCGAGGCGAATGGCCCAATCCCATAAGATGTGAAATATATAATTATGCCGAGGCAAATGGCCCGATCCCATCAGAATAAGAAGCTTTGACGAGTCCTTGACCTCACTCACGAATAAACATGTGAGTTGTAATTTCTTTAACAAAAACCTTTCAATGATACATATATATCGCAGAAACATACCGTAAGAGGAGTAAATTATTCGATGACTAGTCAGGAACTCGTGAAGTCTCTACAATAGCAAGTCTAGTCGCAAGTACAAATGTAAAACAGAGGAATTTAATAGGCAAGAGATTTGTCAAATACTAAAGTTATAGCATGACGTGAACCTAAGCCTACCCGGACAATAACATGAATATAGCTATATGCAGGCTCTCGTCACCTCGTGCATACGTATCCCCACAACAAGTAGCACACATAAATATACAACACCTAGGGGTAATTTCCCCCTCATAGAGTTAAACAGGAGACTTACCTCGTCTCAAAGCTCACTTTCCGGTCAAAAATTGTGCTTTATATCCTCAACTTGGTGACAAACGACCCGAAGCTAGTCAAATGTTATATGAAATAGTCAATACATGCTCAAGACTTTCCATCCTAACTATTAAAGTGATTTTCCAACCCAAATTGAAGAATTCCTAAAATTCACACCCAGGACCACGTGCCCGGATTTCGGAAATTTTTGAAGATAAACACTACCCATAATATTATGTACTCAAATATATAATTTATTCTTAATTACATGCTCAATTTCGTGATCTAAATCCAAGAATACCAATTTCTAGGTTTCTTTCAAAATCCCAGAATTTCTACCAATTTTCATGCTTGAATCCATATAAAAACCATGTATTTAACTCATAATGTGAAGAAATCACCTAGCCCATTATGGTTGATGACGATGGCACTCCAAGAGTTCTCCACAATCGGCTCCCATGGACGACATGAAGTGAAATTAAGCCAAACCCTCGTTTTAAATAAGCGCACCTCCCAGCCCGACCTTCGCACCTGCGGTCCAATAGCCGCTCATGCGGCTCCGCACCTACGAAAAACCCATCACATGTGCAGTTCCAGCTCGGCCCAACAGTTCCCGAATCTGCGCCCCATGTAGTGCATCTGCCTTCCGCTTCTGCGGTCCTCATGCGCTTCTACACTCGCACACATGCGCGTCTATGCCCGCTTCTGCGGCCCAGGCCTATTGGCCAACCCTCGCTTCTGCGTTGCCCCTATCCGCAGGTGTGGTCCTGCTTCTGTGGCCAAACAACCGCATATGTGATCCTAGCAGTTCCAGCTAGGGCCCGCTCCTGTGCTTCCCTTACCGCTTTTGCAGCATCGCACCTGTGAGCCTTTTTTTGCAGGTGCGATTGCACTAGAACTCAGGTCCCTTCAGCAATACCACCAAGCTCCAAACTGACCCGTTGACTATCTGAAACCACCCCCAGGCCCCCCGAGACCATAACAAATTATAACAACGCGTCCCAAAACACATTACGAACTTAGTCGAGCCTTCGAATCACATCAAACAACGCTAAAACCATGAATTTCACCCCAATTCAAGCTTAATGATCTTTTGAACTTCCAACTTCTACATTTGATGCTGAAACCTATCAAATCACCTCAAATTTTGCACACAAGTCACACTTGCAATTATAGACCTACTTCAATTTCCAAAATCGGAATCCAACCCCGATATCAAAAGGTCGACTCCCGGCCAAACTTCTGAAAAAACTTTAAGTTTCTAACTTTCGCCAAATGACCGTGAAATGACCTACGGGCCTCCAATCAAATACGCATGTAGAAACATCCTGCACCACGTCTGTAGTACCATGACAATTCCTCGATTCCCAATCTATAACAAGCGCTTCACGTTGCATAAGATTGAATATGAATGAAATAAAGGTACAAGCCTCAGAAGATTCAATTCGCACAATGAGGAATCAAGAAGGGAAGTGCTCTTAACAGCCTTATAGCCTCTTGAAGATAGTACAGACGTCTCCGTACTAATCCGCAAGACTCTACAAGACTCGCTCCTGACTCATGAGACCTAAGTGAACCTAGTTCTCTGATACCATGTTGTCACGACCCAAAATCCATTGAAGGTCGTGATGGCGTCGGACACCACTATCAAGCAAGCCAAGAATAAATACTTAATTTGGTTCTCATTTTAATATTTTTTTGAAATCATATTCCCTTCATTTAAATAGTAAAATATGGAATTTACAGAGTAAATAATAATATTTTTAACAATTTCAATACAGAACAACCCATAATCACCCCCAAACCCGGTGTCACAAGTGCATGAGCATCAACTGGGAATGTAAAATAAAACACAGCATCCGTCCGGAATACAAATTGGACAGGAAAAATATAAATACTCTAAGGGAGACTTTGCTGGCTGCGGGTCATAATATGGAATGCAGCTCACCTAAGCCCACGCATATAAACACGCCTCTGCCCTCACAAGGCTGCTAGACATATATGTACCTGTAAAATAATATGCAGCAACTGTAGTATGAGTAAGTAAATCAACGTGTACCTAGTAAGTATCTAACATAATCCCTAAGGAGTAGTGACGAGGGGTCGACATCGACACTCACTAGTGGTCCAATAACATCGGGTATAATAAAGAGGTAAATAAATATGAGGAAGGGTAAATAAATGAAATAAACATGCATAATAATATGGGGTACACATTCCCCTCTTTACAATGAACTCAAGCTCTCCATTAGAAATTCCCTTTTTAACCGGAGCGTATATACAGATATAGTGGATCTCATCAAATAGCTTGTAATAACTCAATCAGGAAAAGCTCATAGATACACTGGCTTCTTGTCAAATATTACACATGATTTCCATGAGGATATGTTAAAGGAAATGCCGAGGAGTACGGCCCGATCCAACATAAGTATATAAATTGTGCACTGCTGAGGGTCGAACGACACGAACCATAGATGCATCTATTAAACTACCGAGCGAACGGCCCGCTCCGATGAGAGTGTGGTACATAAAAAATTCTGCCGAAGCAAACGGCCCGATCCCATAAGATGTGAAATACATAATTCTGCCGAGGCGAACGGCCCGATCCCATTAGAATAAGAAGCTTTGACGGGTCCGTGACCACACTCACGAATAAACGTGTGAGTTGTAATTTCTTTAACAAAAACCTTTCAATGACACATATATATCATGGAAACATGCCGTAGGAGGAGTAAAATATTTCGATGACTAGTCAGGAACTCGTGAAGTCTCTACAATAGCAAGTCTAGTCTCAAGTACAAATGTAAAACAGAGGAATTTAATAGGTAAGAGATTTCTCAAATACTAAAGCTATAGCACGATGTGAACCTAAGCCTACCCGGACAATAATATGAATATAGCTATGTCGGTCTCTCGTCACCTCGCGCGTACGTAGCCCCCACCACAAGTAGCACACATCAATATACAACACCTAGGGGTAATTTCCCCCTCACAGAGTTAGACAGGAGACTTACCTCGTCTCAAAGCTTACTTTCCGGTCCAAAATTGTGCTTTATATCCTCAACTTGGTGCCAAATGACCCGAAGCTAGTCAAATGTTATATGAAATAGTCAATACATGCTCAAGAGTTGACATCCTAACTATTAAAGTGATTTTCCAACCCAAATTGAAGAATTTCTAAAATTAACCCTTAAGCCCACGTGCCCCGATTCCGAAAATTTTTGAAGATAAACACTTCCATAACATTACAAACACAAATATATAATTTATTCTTAACCCAATTTGTGATCTAAATCCAAGAATACCACTTTCTATGTTTCTTTCAAAATCCCACAATTTCTACCAATATTCATGCTTGAGTCCAAGTAAAAACAATGTATTCAAATCACGATGTGAAGAAAACACTTACCCCATTATGGTTGATGAAGATGGCACTCCAAAAGTGATCCACAATCGGCTCCCATGGACGAAATGAAGAGAAATTGAGCCAAACCCTCGCTTTAAAGAAGCACACTGCCCAGCCCGGCCTTCACATCTGTGGTCCAATTGCCGCTCATGCGGCTCCGCACCTGCGGAAAACCCATCGCATGTGCTGCTCCAACTTGGCCCAACAGTTCCCGCATCTGCGCCCCATATAGCGCATTTGCGCTTCTGCTTCTGTGGCCCAAGCCTTTTGGCCAACCCCCGCTTCTGCGTCGCCCCTATCCGCAGGTGCGGTCCCGCTTCTGCGGTGAAACGACTGCATCTGTGGTCCCAGCACTGCCCAGCCAGGGTCCGTGGCTGCGCTTCTCTTGTCATTTTTGCGGCGTCGCACCTACGAGCCTTTTTCCACAGGTGCGATTGCACCAGAACTCAGGCCCTTTCAGTAATAACACCAAGCTCCAAATTGATCTGTTGACCATCCGAAACCACCCTGAGACCCCCGGCACCATAACTAATTATACCAACGCATCCTGAAACACATTACAAACTTAGTCAAGCCTTCAAATCACATCAAACAACAGTATAACCATAAATCTCACCCCAATTCAAGCTTAATGATCTTTTGAACCTCTAACTTCTACATTCGATGCTGAAACCTACCAAATCACGTCTGACTGACCTCAAATTTTGCACACAAGTCACACTTGACATTACGGACCTACTCTAACTTTCGGAATCGGAATCCGACCCCGATATCGAAGGGTCCACTACGGGTCAAACTTCTCAAAAACCTTCAAGTTTCTAAATTTCACCAAATGACCCCGAAATGACCTATAAACCTCCAAATTCACATCCGGATGCGCTCCCAACACCATAATCACCATACAAACCTATTGGAACCTTCTAATTCTAATTCTGAGATCGTTTACTCAAAAATCAAACCTTAGTCAGTTCTTCCAACTTAAAGGTCACAAAATGAGAATTTTCTTTCCAAATCAACTCCGAACTTCCCGAAATTCAAATTCGACCACGCGTACGAGTTATAATACCTGAAGTGAAGCTACTCAAAGCCTCAAACCACCGAACGACGTGCTAGAGCTCAAAACGACCAGTCAGTTCGTTACGTTCTCTCCCACTTAAACATACGTTCATCCTCAAATGTGCTAAGCACTGCTCTGGAGTTGTCCGAAAACATTGTTTAACACCTCATGCACCTATCCGTGCTACCACAACCCAGTTGAGCACATTAGCTCGAGCAAACCTGACAATCCTCCCTTTTATCTACCTTAGGGCCAAATCCCAACATCTGAAATTCTCTACCATATATGTTCGCAACATACGAACACCGTAGAAATCATTACGGACTGCACCAAACATGATTGTACACACTTACTGAATTCACACCATGCACCGCATAATTCACATGACCATAATAGCATACTCTGGAAACAATAGCCAAGATTCCACGAATCTGATGCCCAAAACACACCTCATGACGCATATAAGTATTGTTCCAATCCCTGCAATATTTTCACAATGGAAGAGATGTGTAGAAACTTATAACAACCTGCTGAATCACAATTCATTGAGACTCTCCTCCCGACAAGAACCATTACCTCATTATGAACCAAATGATGATATTTGCTCTGAAATATGCCTCATATAAATCCGATCGCACTGATCCCAGGTCTAAAATTCTCATCTCACCCAGTACAAATCATTTCGGCAATAAGCCACCACAACACTACCAAAAGTCTCATATGATGCCACCATGTGCGAACAAGTTACAAACTCGGATGTGATACATAAGAAACAAACTCTGGAAGACCTACTTAACCTACATAACTAATTTAAACAACTGAAAGGATATTATGAACCTTCCTCGGAAAATGAAAAGTAACACACACAAACATCACACTATTGTGGTTGCAGCGTGCAACCCGATCCAACCATGATATCGGTGGAGGCGTGCCACCCGATCCAAACAACATACCGGTGGCGGCGTGCCACCCGATCCAAACAACATACCCATGGTGGCGGGTCACCCAATCCAAATAATATACCCGTGGAGGCGTGCCACCCGATCCACACATAATAATCTATAAGGAAATACTTACCGAGCTAAAATGTTAATACCTACGAAATACCGGAATATCAACCACAAGCACGCGAAATGCACAATACAAATCCTGGGGAGACGGATAGCGCCATACGCTACGGAACTCAAGCACAACTAAGGTGCAATAATTGACCTCTATCTTAAGATCCATCCTGCTCTCACAACGCCACAAACTACACGGGATCTCAACACGAGTGAGAATAATCAAACCACCTCACTACCTTACATGGAATAGCTGACGACATAAATAACATCCATGGCCCGAAGATTACTCCGTAAACAATGCTAAGATGAAATAAACACATCCGGCCTGATATAGATCCCACATTCACATTTAGATCCACCCACGGACCTCAAGCTGATTTTGACCGTACCGCACTAGGCTAATAACCTTTCAAGGATCCACACTAACCCTTTTTCCCATGACACACAAGAACCACCGTCCAATCTGGAAAAAACATCCACAGTTCAAAACCAAATTAATAGAGCGCCTTAGGCCTAAGCTCTCACATTAGCGATAACAACACAACCTTCATACTTGGATTCACTCTTCAATCAATCAAGTGACTACATGTCACACTTATACAATCTTCCCGTGGGATACGCTCCGACGACCTTCTGGACCAGGTAACAAGTCCGCACATCCATACCACAGGCCATACTAATGTCGTAAAGGGAATCGGGGAATTCACAAGTTAGTACACCAAGCCTCTTACGTAGGACACCAATCTCAGGTGACGCTAAAGAAAATACCAACTCACTCTAAACATCTAAATTATTCCCTGCTCATCCTAGCTCTTGACATTCTTGTCGACATCAACTGCAACATTGATCCTCAACGTCCAAATTCCCATGCTGCTCACTGGACCTAAAATACCAATATGTAAAAGTACAAGAATTTTATCATAACTCCCAAAGCACGAATAGAATAATCACTCCATCATATAGAAACCTTTCACCTAACTCATTTCAGGATAACCATTACAACACGCGACTGAATTCCCATGATCGCAGAAAATACAATCCTCGGGTAGTGGTCTAAACCACCATAACTCTTCCGGCATCCATTTACACGTAATAGGCCATATAATCGAACACCTCCAAATAAATCAAAGTACGGCGGCCATCAAGCCTCGCACGTACTGCCACAAATCACATTCATAACTTAACACGCTGAAGGAACTGATCATTGCCACCATCACGCCAATTCAACCATTGTTGGCCGATCCGACTTCTTCTAATTTACTCCGGACTTGCCTTCGAAATAATAATAGCTCCATTCAAAATATAACGAACCCAACCTGCACTCATCCTGAGTGAACTTATTTCATGATACCACAATATCTCAAAAACCCACGAACCATCACGTACTTTCCTTGTGTGCATATTCGCATCTTCAACGGGTACACCCATTCTAATAATTCTTCTATGAATCCGAAGTTAATTTCTCCCATTCCTCAAATGTTGCACCGCAGACCAAAGATAACATAGAACACTCTAAGCCCCCTTTTCATAATCCACTGCAAAAGTTCAATACTTAACCATACCGCGGACTCAAAATCCTTAGGCACCGCACTTTAATTTTTAACCTACTAGGACCATTGTTGAGAGTCACCAACTCTGTCTTGTTCCCGAATATAATTGAACTCCAAGGCCCTACTAGAATATGAACACCCTCTAAATAAGCAAATGCTTGACTTCCTTTCCTTATACATCACATCCACACGAAGCATAGCCTTTGAGTCTTCCCAAAACATGAACATGAACCGATAAGACCAAAGATAGCACACATTCCTCAAATCCTTTGCTCAAATAACCACTGATGTTTTCTTTTCCTTAATCATAATATCCCAGCAATACACCGATAACCAGAAGGCCTGAGTAGACAACCACGCAATCAAATCAGAGACGGTGGGGCTCTCCCACTTAGCTTGAAGCTACAATTACATAACCATGGGACGCACCAAGGTTGATTCTTCCCCATTAACATCAGTTAAAAGTCCAACAACGCATTCCAAACTCGAAGTCATGTTGCATCCAAGTAAATATCTGTGGACCTACTCATTATCCACCATGAGTTCCCAAATGGCTCCAAACATTCCTCAAGGCGTGTGGACATCCTACCACAGAACCCATATGTTACTCTGTCACTCTCCCACTTTGGTTCAACCCTCTGCTTTAAGCAACTCCCCGACTTCTACTTTTCACACTTGACCTTCTAGAAATTCAACCACCGCAAAACACCTCCCACATGTCCTTCCTCGTCTTTCGCTGCCCAATTGTGGCCCCAAATCCGAATCCATCTCTGTAACACCTGAACAAATGAGTCGCTACAAACTCTAAATCTCTTAAAAAATCATCTTTCTCGAGCCATCAGTACTAGTAGTACCAATTCGATTTTGAAATCGCTATACTCTATTATCTCTGACAACCGCATCTCAGAACCATTTCACAATACCCTGCCCTGAAGGAAAATTTGAAGAAGGTCATAACATCGGAGAACCATAATGCATTCAACAAGTACGATGACACCACATCACAATTGAGAAATCTACCACGCTCGAATTACCAAGTCTCGTTACTCCATCAACCTCAATCTGAATCTTCCTTGTCCGATTGCCTTTCCTCCGCCAGAAATAAAATATTGAATCTCTAAATCATGCACTGAGTAAAACCTCATTTCAGGTCATTCACTACCTCGATGCCTATACAAGCATCGTACCATTACACAAACATTGTGTGATAGAAACGCACGAATCCTCAGTACAATCAATACCAAATCTCAAATCTTAGGAAAAATTGCTGCTGAGTTGAAACGACAGGATGGCCTTCCGCAAGGCGGCGGTAAGAGCCCAATCAAATACAAAGGTAGAAACATCCTGCACCACATCTGTAGTAGCATGGCAATTCCTCGATTCCCAATCTATAACAAGAGATTCACGTCGCATAATATTGAATATGAAAGAAATAAAGGTACAAGGCTCAGAAGATTCAATTTGAACGATCAGGAATCAAGAAGGGAAGTACTCCTAACAGCCTTATAGCCTATCGAAGATAAGTACAGATGTCTCTGTACTAATCCGCAAGACTTTACAAGACTCGCTCATGACTCATGAAGTCTAAGTGAACCTAGTGCTCTGATACCATGTTGTCACGACCCAAAATTCATTAAAGGTCGTGATGGTGTCGGACACCACTATCAGGCAAGCCAAGAATAAATAATTAATTTGGTTCTCATTTTAATATTTTTTGAAATCATATTCCCTTCATTTAAATAGTAAAATATGTAATTTACAGAGTAAATAATAATATTTTTAACAATTTCAATACAGAACAACCCATAATCACCCCCAAACCCGGTGTCACAAGTGCATGAGCATCAACTGGGAATGTAAAAAAACACAGCATCCGTCCGGAATATAAATTGGACAGGAAAAATAGAAATACGCTTAGGGAGACTTTGTTGGCTGCAGGTCGTAATATGGACTGCAGCTCACCTAAGCCCCCGCATATAAACACGCCTCTACCCTCACAAGGGCGCTAGACATATATGTACCTGCAAAAAAATATGTAGAAAGTGTAGTATGAGTACGTAAATCAACGTGTACCCAGTAAGTATATAGCCTAACCCCGAAAGAGAAGTGACGAGGGATCGACATCGACACTCACTAGTGGTCCAATAACATCGGGTATAATGAAGAGGTAAATAAATATGAGGCAGGGTAAATAAATGAAATAAACAAGCATAATAATACGTGGTACACATTCCCCTCTTTACAATGAGCTCAAGCTCTCCATTAGAAATTCCCTCCTTAATCGGAGCATATATATAGATATAGTGGATCTCATCAAATAGCTTGTTATAACTCAATCAGGAAAAACTCACAGATACACTGGCTTCTTGTCAAATATTACGCACAATTTCCATAAGGATATGTTAAAGGAAATGACGATGTGTACGGCCCAATCCAACATAAGTATTTAAATTGTGCACTGCTGAGGGTCGAATGGCATGAACCATAGATGCATCTATTAAACTACCGAGTGAACGGCCCGCTCCTATGAGAGTATGGTACATAAAACAATCCTACCGAAGCAAACGGACCGATCCTATAAGATTTGAAATACATTATTTTGCCAAGGCGAATGGACCAATCCCATTAGAATAAGAAGCTTTGATGGGTCCTTGACCCCACTCACGAATAAATGTGTGACTTGTAATTTCTATAACAAAAACCTTTCAATGACACATATATATCATGGAAACATGCCGTAAGAGGAGTAAAATATTTCCGTGACTACTCAGGAACTCATGAAGTCTCTACAATATCAAGTCTACTCTCAAGTAGAAATGTAAAACAAAGGAATTTAATAGGAAAGAGATTGCTCAAATAGTACAGCTATAGCATGATGTGAACCTAAGGCTACCCAAAAAATAACATGAATATAGCTACGTACAGGCTCTCATCACCTTGTGCATACATATCCCGCACAACAAGTAGCACACATCAATATACAACACCTAGGGGTAATTTCCCCCTCACAGATTTAGACAGGAGACTTACCTCATCTCAAAGCTTAGTTTCCGGTCCAAAATTGTGCTTAAAATCCTCAACTTGGTTCCAAACGACCCGAAGCTAGTCAAATGTTATATGAAATAGTCAATACATGCTCAAGAGTTCACATCCTAACTATTAAAGTGATTTTCCAACCCAAATTGAAGAATTCCTAAAATTCACCCCTAGACCCAAGTGCCCGGATTCTGGAAATTTTTGAAGATAAACACTACCCATAATATTATGTACTCAAATATATAATTTATTCTTAGCTACATGCCCAATTTCATGATCTAAATCCAAGAATACCAATTTCTAAGTTTCTTTCAAAATCCCACAATTTCAACCAATTTTCATGCTTGAATCTATATAAAAACCATGTATTTAACTCACAATCTGAAGAACCCGTTATGGTTGACGAAGATGGCACTCCAAAAGTGCTCCAAAATCGGCTCCCATGGACATGAAGTGAAATTGAGCCAAACCCTCGCTTTAAATAAGCGAACTGCCCAGCTCGACATTCGCACTTGCGTTCCAATAGCCGCTCATGCGTCTCCGCACCTGCGGAAAACCCATCGCAGTTTCAGCTCCAGCTCGGCCCAAAATTTCCCGCATCTGCGCCCCATGCAGTGAATATGCCTTCCGCTTCTGCGGTCCTCATGCACTTCTGCACTCGCGCACGCGCCTGCGCGTCTGTGCCCACTTCAGCGGCCCAGGCCTTTTGGCCAACCCTCTCTTCTGTGTCGCCCCTATCCGTAGGTGTGGTCCCACTTCTGTGGCCAAACGACCGCATTTATGGTCCCAGCACTGCCAACTAGGGTTCGCTCCTGCACTTCCCTTACCGCTTTTGCGGCGTTGCATCTGCCAGCATTTTTTCGCAGGTACAATTGCACCAGAACTCAGGCCCCTTCAGCAATACCACCAAGCTCAGAATTGACCCGTTGACCATCTGAAACCACCCCGAAGCCCCCAAGACCTTAACCAATTATAACAACGCGTCCCAAAACACATTACGAACTTAGTCGAGCCTTCAAATCACATCAAACAATGCTAAAACCATGAATTGCACCCCAATTCAAGCTTAATGATCTTTTGAACTTCCAACTTCCACATTTGATGCCAAAACCTACCAAATTACCTCAAATTTTTCACATAAGTCACACTTGACATTACGGACCTACTCCAATTTCTAGAATCGGAATCCAACCCCGATATCGAAAGGTCGACTCCCGGTCAAACTTCTCAAGAAACTTTAAGTTTCTAACTTTTGCCAAATGACCGTGAAATGACCTACGGGCCTCCAAATCCACATCCAAATGCTCTCCCAACACCAGAATCACCATACGAACCTGTTGGAACTTTCCAATCCCAATTCCGAGGTTGTTTACTCAAAAATCAAACCTTAGTCAATTATTCCAACTTAAAGCTTCCGAAATGAGAGTTTTCTTTTCAAATTAACTCCGAACTTATCGAAATTCAAGTCCAACCACGCGTACGAGTTATAATACTTGAAGTGAATCTATTCAAGGCCTCAAACTGCCGAACAACGTACTAGAGCTCAAAATGACCAGTCGGGTCGTTATAGTCTCACCCCCACCCCCAAACCCTAATCATTTCCCTGTTTCCCAGTTGCCTTTCTTTACCCTTACTCTCTCTTTTCTCTCAACCTCATAAGCCAAATCAATCACCAAACCTTGTAAAAATATGTGCAAGGTCACGAGTTCATCAGAGATTCATCTCTTTTTCCTTCCCTAGCTGTGATTCTTGCTGAATTTTCCTCTCTCATCATCTGAGACATAAACCCCCAAATCCGAACCCTGCCCTAAAATATGAAACCTCAAATCGCAATTGTTCTTTCAAATTTGTGTCATGCATTCCCATTCATTTGCTCATGTATGTTATACCTCTACACTCTTTTCATTTGCACTACTCGATTTCAAAGTCCTAATCGAGAAGGTCATACCAATAGAGTGAAAGTTCAACTCACCATATTTCCTCCTTTATCTCTTCAAATCAAAGTAAGTCTAGGACATTGGCTGGCCTCAACATTGGTATTCAACACCTGAAGATCAAATGCAATGACCTATGGGTATTAGGGTTCTGACCAGTGGTCCTTCGCACTTCATCGATCAATTTTCTTCGCTCAGGTAAACTCTATACTGGTTTTGCCCTCTGTATTATGACTTTATTAGATTTGTCATCATCATTACCATGAGTCAACTTCCACTATCTGATTTGAATCTCTAAAACCCTAATGGCTGCTATAAATAGCACTCTTAAATCCTCTCAAGAAGACATACCAACTACCAACCTAACAAGAAAAATTAATATCCTATTCTCTAAGAGAAGCACACAAAAACACTGAGAAATTTAGGGTTCCAATCCATAGGTTTCTTACTACTTCCCTTTTCTCTTGTTGAATTCTATTACTGATCAAAACTCGAGGGTTCTGTGATTTTGAGAAACTGAAAAGAGTTCGTTTGGTTTGTTTCTCTCAAAAAGGTCAGCACCTCTCTCACGTTTTTTCTTTTGTTCATTTCTCTGAATGATATAAGTATGCTGAGATAGGTTCTGTAGATTGCAATTATTCTATACGTGTTTGAAATGTTAATATTTGTGTTTTCTTAGTTTAACGACTTCTTGTGATTAGCTTGTTCTGTTATGAGTCTTTAAATGATAATTGATTAAACCGTAATTGATACACATTGATCCTTAATCTGAGTTTTCTAATAGTTTCCATGTTTAAGCTATTATATGTTTATGTTCAACACGAACTTTATAGTTTTCATTGACTTGCAGTAAGCTCATCTCTTTCTTGTTGCATCTTTGTAGTTTTGTGAGCTTTGAAGTTGAGTTTACTACCTGATAATTATAACTAAGATAAAATTTGAAATTGTTTAAACTTATGTCCCATGTCTTTTAACCTTGAGCTTGAACTTAAAGTGTCTAAATTCCTTCTTCTCTAACTTTGTCTGTCAGACTGTTTCTAAGTTACTACTATAATCTTTCACTTTGTTTAGTTATTATTATTGTTAAACCAATCATGCTTACCTAAACTTCATGTTTTTCCTTCACAGATAATTCTGTTGTGATCTTCACCTCTACATATCGTTCCCTACATCTTATTTGTCTTATGGTCGAGTTCATTATTTGATAAGCCTAACTGAGATGAACCTGAAAGTTCAATAAGTCCATATCATTTAACTAAGGTGAAAAAGTCTGATTGTTTATATGCTCTCCTTTTCTATATCTGTAACCACTAACTCTGAGGGTAATTTCTGGGCTATCACCATGACCTTCTCATGATCAAACCTAAATGTTGGATGTGTTTGTATAAAGCTATCTTGTTTGAGCTAGACTGTCTTATTTTCTTGAACCTTTACTGTACATATTCTGTTAAGGTTAGACTATCTTCCTCTTCATATAAAAAGCCATAATCTTGTTTGGTTAAAGTCAACTGATAATTGCTGTGTAACTA
This sequence comes from Nicotiana knightiana, assembly GCA_005239525.1. NCBI lineage: Eukaryota > Viridiplantae > Streptophyta > Magnoliopsida > Solanales > Solanaceae > Nicotiana > Nicotiana knightiana. Next base: position 35,185 of record ML417698.1, read on the forward strand.
AGTTTGGTTGTCCCATGATTAGTTGGGATTTTCAGACACAAGTGTAATTCAAAACTTGCTTGTGCAGTACATTATGTCCTTAATCCCTTTGAGCCATTGTTGATTTTGTAAAGCATGCATGCATCTATCATTAACTTATCTTCCATGAAAGTAGGACTTAGACATTCCGTTATAATCAAGTGACACTTTTAGAAGCTGAACCATGATCACTTCATACTTATATACTAAGCTAGATTTATGTTTGAGTTGAACTTGTTTTGATACAATGCTTCCATTTTCTTTCTTCATTGACATGTTTCACTTGATCTTTTAATGTGCAAAGATCCCATGCTTATATGAGGTCACTACCTCACTTACCCAGCCTATGTACAGTTGACTGGATGTTACAAGTATCCTTGCTTAACTCTGTAACACCATGTTTTGTTATGTTCAGTCCAATCTGAAACTAAACTTGACTATCAAGCCTTATGAAGTCCTTTGTTGATTTTCTGAACATGATGACCTGCTAATACTATTAGAAGCATGACCCTGTTGAGTCCTTGGGAATCCCATGTTTGAATATGTGAATTTGTAGTCGTGTTGAGAGTTTAATCATATTCCTGATATCCTTGATAACCCCTCAGTAACAATGGTTAACCATGACTATTGTCTGAATCTATATTGATGATATTTAATGTGTTAAGTAGTGTTACTAATCCCTGCATGTGTTAATAACAAACTAAGTAGCTCACAGTTATTTTGCCAAAGGTAGGGTATCTACATCTCTTGTGCTGCTATCTGTATGAGTTCTGCATGCCCATTTTCTCTTTAAATATGTTGTTCCTTAATGACTTACTCATGCAACAGTATGATATGAAACTTCTATTTTTCATATAATGTGTTCTAAAGTCAGCCATAGGTTTTTGATATGTATTCTTTATTTATCAAGGTAATTTGTGTTCTCTTGTGTTATCTTATTAAGAGGAAAAGTATATTTTTGTGGTAAGTAATACTTTAGTATTTAGTTTACATTGGAAGGGCCTCATTAGCAATTAAACTCGTAAGGAAAATATATCATTAGTGTTTAAGGGTATTTGGGAGCGGAGTTCGACTCTAGGTTGGGCTTCCCTCCCTGGTACAAGCATTTTCCTAGGCTTTGAATCCCTTGGGAACTTTGAAGTGTCCGAGATCCAAAGGGAGCATCGACCTCGAGTGGGGATCCCTCCTTAGCACTTAATTCATTGACACATTCATTTCTTTAACGGTTTAATTTTTAATGACAACGAAAGGATTCCAGTGTGAACTATTTGCTAAGTTAAGCCACCACATTGAATTATAATTTTCCCACATCATTAATCATATTCATGTTTCAATTATTTGTATGTGTACCTATCATGTGCATCAGAATATGATCTGTTATTAGAGTATGTTAAATATATTGAATGTATATCTAATGACTTTCTTCCTCTTTTGGACACGTACATCTGCTTGGGCCGCTCAGTTCCAGATGAACTCAGGCCCAATTCAAGCCTTGTTGCATTTCGTCGAGGAGTTCAAAATCAGCTCTATTCGCATCTCTTTACTACTGTGCCAACCTACTTGAGTCCTAATCACCAGAGTCCAGTCCTCTTTCCCTCAACTCCTTTATCATTGTATATTATCTCGTTAATTCAGTTTACTGCTTTCGCTAATTTAGTTTACTGTTGGTTGCATTTGTTATGTGTTTGTTGTTATTTTATATCTCATGTATATAACACTCATAAAGTAGATCACATCCTATTCTTTATGCTTTAATATCATATAAACTTTGGCAAGCCTTAAACAATGTAGGATTAAAAAGGGTAATTTATTAGTAGTAGACCCTCATTTCGTTGACTGTAATTTGTTCATAACATTACTATGTTTTCGCTCACCTTTATTTTCTTTAAAAGATTTTAAAACCCAGAGCTTAGAAAAACTGCAGCTCTATTTCAAAAAATGGAAAATCAAATCTTAGCTTCATCTTTAAAAGGGAAAGTCAGAACTTCGAGAACTATGGCTTTAAGGATTTTCAGCAAATAATATTTTTTTTTTAAATCCTCAAAATTGAAGGTAATTTTAGGCTCGCTTTCTTACAAACACCCTTTTAGAATTAAATAAATAACCATTTCTCATATCATGTATTTTCATAACTTAAATCTCACTTGCATATCTATTTCAAAATTCTTTTAATATATCTTCATAAATTCATACCCCTTTTGGGGTCTCGCATTCCTTTTATTAATATCATACTCTCCCATTAGGTATGCAATAAGCAGTACTCTCTAATACTAATTAAACCATAGTATAAATGATTGATCCCAAACTTAGTCTAAGTCCTATAGAGCTACCTCAGGTAGATTTTAAGGGGTGCCTGACACGTTCCCTTTAGAAGAATTACAAGAGCCCTTACCCATAATCTCACCGGTTAGCAGACTAATAAAGAATATGACTTAGTAATTAAATAAGTACCCTAGTATACCTTTAAATATTAGGTGGAAACTTTTCTTTCATCAATAATAGGAAAACCACAAGTTGAATCCTGCCTTAACTAGTGCAAAATAGGGTGCAACAATGGTCATATGGCTTTTGCCGCGGTCGCCTAGTGGTTTGGTCTAATGACCTTCATAGTTTTAGAAGGCATATCAAAGTCGCACAGGGTCCTCACCAGCTTGTCTTCGTGATCGTGTGGGTCCTTGGTCGCGATCGTGTTGAAGAAATAGTTGTAAAAGGTACTTAAGATTCAATTTGGGGATTTTGAGCATATTTTCTTATATTTTAATTTTGTGAACTCGAACTAAGATAATTTTGGAGAAACTTTTCACCAACATCTCGAGGGTAAATAATCTACATTTAAATTTTGATTACATATCATGAATACTTATGAATTTTAACACCTAAATCTAGGAATCTAAAGGTGAAAGTTGGAATTTTGACTTGAAAGATAAGAGAAAAACATTTGAAGATTTGAACATCATTTTGGATTAAGATTGAGAAATTGGTTACATATTTAGACTCGAGGGGTTATAAGTCATAGGGATTCACCTTTTTATTTTGAGGTTTGACCATATGTATCTGGGGTTAACTTTTCTTTACTTTTGTTGACTTTATCCAAGATGGAATCTTTTCTTATAGAATTGAGTCCAATGACAGGTGTCACGATCCGAAATCTCATCTTCAGGTCGTGATGGCGCCTAACGTTGCACCCGCTAGGTAAGCCAACGTGTTAACTATATTGATTTATTAACAAGTGAAAATAACAAACACTGACTATATAATTAAAATAAAGTGCGGAAGCATTGACATAATTCTAAATAACGATAGCTAATAACGCAGAAATCCCTTTAAGTACAACCTAGAAGTGGAGTCACAACCTCACGAACTAGTCTGAGATTTGACTAAAAACAACAGTTTGAAAATAAAATGATGTATCTGTCTGGAAAACACATAAAAGACAGAATGAAAGATAGACAGGGACGCCGAGATCCATGAACGCCATGCAGAACTACCTCGGTGTCGTCTGGAATGGATTGAAGGACACTCCCACTAGCAATGTCCACTGGGTCCGGCTGCGTAATCTGCACAACATAAAGAAGTGCAGGTGTAGCATCAGTACAACCGAGCCCATGTACTGAGTAAGTGTCGAGCCTAACCTCTGCGAAGTAGTGACGAGCCTAGGACACGACAACAAATTGTACATGTGCAGTTCAATAGTATAGCAGAAAATAAATAAGAATACAATTAAGGGGAAGAACATGCTGGGGATAAGAGATAGAAAATACTGAAATGACAGAAACGAAACAACAGTCTAAAATATCCGAAAATAATAACGGGGATTGACAACACGAATTAAACAGTGAAAAGAAATGGCACGGTGTGTCCCCTCGTGCATAACAATATAAAATATGGCACGGAATGTCCCCTCGTGCATAAACAACATAAACATGGCACAGAATGTCCCCTCGTGCGTAAAACATCACAATCACGACACGGAATGTTCCTTCATGCATAAATAATAATTAGCGACACGGAACGTTCCCTCATGTATAAATAATAATCACTCGGTACGGAATGTTCCCTCGTGCATAAATAATAATCACTCGGCACGGAATATTCCCTGATGCATGTTGAGTGTGAAAGCAACAATTGATATGAAAGTTTAACAATACGACATTTCAAATGTTCAGAAATAATCAACAAAATTCTATTGTCCCGGCAAGGGACTCAGCTATAACCAATCTCACTCAAAGGTATAATGTCAACAGTAAAAATTCTCGACCGAACACATAATCAATAACTTTCTATGTCATGAAGTGACCTCAAGGTACCACTTTCAAGGTTCCCAATAATTCACAACACGGAGAATATCAAAGAACATTAAACAACTCATCAAAATTCGACTTACGGGCATGCTTGACCACAACATATAGATACCCGTCACCTCACCTATATATTGGACATGAATTACACAGAGCAAATAAGACTCTATACCTATTCCCTCAAGCTAAGGTTAGGCCAAACACTTACCTCGGCTCCAAGAATGCAAGTCAAGCCTCAATCACGGCCTTTCCTCTTGAATCCGACTCCGAAACGATAATATCTNTACCTTTCTCATAATTCTTCAAAAAATACCAAAATTCGACCCGGGCCCGCTTGGTCCAAACTCGAGGTTCGGACCAAAACCCGATCACCCATTCCCCCATGAACCCGAATATATAATTTGTTTTGAAATCTGACCCCAAAATGAGGTTGAATTCCCAAAATTTCCAAAATCCCTAACTCTACCCAAAACCCCTAATTTCTACCCTTGATTTCATGTTTTTAGGCATAGAATTTAGTGATTGATGAAGGAAAATGGAAGAAACTAGAGTTAAGATCACTTACCTAATTGGTGATGGAGAAAGGGCAGCTTGGAACTCGGCTATGGGGCTTGGAGAAGAAGGAGAGGGTGAAAAATTATGAAAATCCCGTAACCAGTCTGTTTTTTAACCTTAAAAATCGCTGGGTGAATTTACTCTACGCGATCGCGGAAAGGGAGTTGCGATCGCGTAGGGCCTGAGTCACGTGCTCTGCGATCGCAGATAGGGTGTTGCAATCGCGTGGAGTCCCTAGGCTTGGCTATGCGATCGCGGACAGAAAGGTGCGATCGCAGAAGGAAAATACCCAGCCCCCTCCCCAGCTCACCTATACTTTATGCGATCGCGGAAGCACCTATGCGATCGCATAGAGTCACAGAAACCTCCCCCTCACACTACACTACGCGATCGCGGGGCAACCTATGAGATCGCATAGTGTAAAAACTCAGACACCAGAAACAGCACAATCACACCAGATTTTTCCTAAGTTTAGCACCCCGAAACTCACCCGAGCCCTCGGGGCTCAAAACCAAATATACACACGACTTCAAAATCATCCTACAAACTTATTCGAGTAATATAACCATCAAAATAACATCAAAAACAATGAATTAAACTCCAAAATCTATAGAATTTTCTCAAACATCATAAACTTCTAAATTCTCCGATTTTGATCCGAAACACGTCAAACCAAGTCCGTTTCTTACCAAATTTTACAGATAACTTACATAACTCATATCAAACCTGTTCTAGGATCCAGAACCAATATGCGGGCTCAGTAACATAGATTTCACATCAAATTTCATTTTCAAAAGTCTTTCTTATTTTCAGAAAACAATTTTCTTTAATAATTTATTTCTCGGACTTGGGACCTCAGAATTCGATTCCGGGCATATGCCCAGGTCCCATATTTTCCTACGGACCCTCCGGGACCGTCAAATCAGGGTCGGGGTCCGTTTACCAAAAATGTTGACCAAAGTCAACTTTATTCCATTAATTATCGTAAATTCAACTGTTCAACACATTTCCACATAAAGACTTCTCGGCTACGCGCTCGGGATATGCACGCACATCGAGGTAAGATTAACGGAGATTTTCGGGGCCTCGAAATACAGTTTTTACTAAATTTACACATGATGACCTTTTGGGTCATCACAGGAAACTTCAAAGCAAGGTAAAGTAGTGTTGGAAGATTGAAGCTTTCCCGGTTAGAGGTAAGTATTTTGGTTGATTTCAATGAGGAATGTTTCCTCCAATGATATCATTTATATGTGTTTGTGAATAATGTATATACAAGTGACAAGCGTATACACGGATGCCAAAGATTATCAATGCTTGGGATAGTTTGTTGGGATTTCTTATGCCCTGTTTGCCATGCCTTACTTGTTATATTTATAACTATCGTATGATCAATTGAGCATCTTATTATGTTAATATAATTTTATAGGCGTCTTTTATAAGCTAATTTAACATTATAGGTTTCATGCACCTATTTTACATGATAAATTTATTTAGCCATACATTCTTTCTTATATGCATATTGTTAGCATATGTATTTGTCCTCATTCTTATATTGTCACTATCGGGAGTCATTGAGTTGTTAAGGCATGCTCACTCACATTCCTATTGAGGTTCAAGTAAAGGCATGTCATACATGTTCCTGAAGGGCATATGGATTTACATTACTATTGCACATAGATTTGGATCTATCTCTCTAGAGTCACACTATCACACATTTTACATTGGACCTTGTGTGCACATGTTGTGATTTGAGATATCGATGGGTTTTACGTTTGATTATGATACCGGGTGATGAGTTTGAGCATAAAGATATAAGTTATTTGTTTTAAGTGATTCGTTGTGCTACGTGATGCATTCTTAAATGCTTTAATTGTGTGTGTTATCTATATATGCCGATTTAATGCATTCTCTACATGTATTTGACTTGCTTAGTCAAGATAATATATACATGTGCATATCTTATTATATTTTTTCTGTACTTCTTTTCTATCTTTGCTATGTTTATGAATTGCGTAAGTTTATCAAGTGACCTTTTTGACCGAGCCCTTGCCATTACTTTATTGAGGTTGGTCAAGGTCTTACTGAGTACATGGGATCTGTTATTCTCATATTATACTTGTGTTCATTTTTGTACAGGTTCTGAGCCTAATACTAGTAGGGCTCACGAACCTATTTAGAAGAGCTTGCTTGGAGATTCAAGGTAGAGTTATTTGATCGATCTACAATGCCTTTGCGTTGCCTTTCATTATTTATTTATTGACGTTCGTCACTCATTGAGATAGTATATACCCCGTTTACACTTTATTCTTGCTTTAAAGTGTTTGGCTTTGTGGTTTATAGTTGTTGGTTTGCGTAGCAGGCTAAGTTAAATATAATCACTATCTTGGTGAGACTTTAGATCATAACATAAATATGAAACATGACAAGAGAGTCTCTATATGCTACTAAGGATTTGACCATAAGTGTAGGAATCTCATGTACTTTCTATGATTTGAACTTGATGAGTAATGGATAGATTCTTCTGTCTACTGTAAGGGAAGTTTGCGTCCTTCTAGCGTTTGTACTGGTTTATATTTTATGATTTATGGTGACAAAAATCTACAATATTAGATTATTCAAAAACAAATTACATGTAACTATTTACAGTAAGCACTAGACTGACAATCTAAAAAAGATCAAGAGAGAGGATTTGTTATAGTCTGTCGGAAGAGCCAATTTAATTGATTGTAACTACTTATCACTTTTTAGGTTCTTGACTCATATTTATTCTAGATAATATGGCCACTAAATAATTTAAACCAAGTTATGTTAGTTTACCATTGTTAATTGATGTAAGTGTATCATCCATCGTTTGAGAACGTTCGAAGTAGTCAACTTAACTTATAACATGTTTTGGTCAAGTTTTAAAAATCAACTTATTTTAAGAAGTATTTTTCTCAAAAGTGTTTTAAAAAAAATACTCTTGATGAGGCTAAAAAGACTTTTGAACAGTAATTAGTGTTTGACCAAACTTTTAAAGAGTGTTCTAAGTATATTTTTCTCAAAAATACTTTTCGAACTCAAAAATACATCTTTTCTACTCAAAATCACTTTTTTTTTTCTTTTTAAAAGTTTAGCCAAATACCTTAACTTTGAAAAAAGCAATTATAACCGAAAAAAGCATTTTCTACCCAAAAGAATCTTGACCAAACAAGCTAGAGAAAATGACCCTCTATAACCCCTCAAAATTTTAATAGCCCATATTTTTTTTCATTGACACAAAATGTCCCTCCGACCCAAACATATTACATTTAATAACCCGAAATGGCTATTTTATATATTTTTTGTATAGTGATAGTCTATCTTATAACGACCCGGCCGGTCGTTTCGTGAGATTAGCCTTGTTTCCCCCGTTTGTGCTTTATCATATGTTGCTTAGCCTATTTATGTTGTGTTGGGTCGGTTGGTTCAGGTTCGGAGTGGTCGTGGTGAGAACTGAGACACTTAGTCTCTTAAAGTAGCTTAATAGTTGAAAAAGTCAAAAGGGAGTTGACTTATTGGTAAACGACCTCGGAATGTGGATTTTATGGCTCGGATAGCTTCGTTAGGTGATTTGGGACCTAGGAGTGTGTTTGGAATGAAGTTTTGATGTCCGGTATAGAATTAGGCTTAAATTGGCGAAAGTTAGTTTTTGGCGATTTCCGGTCAGAAGGGGAAAATAGGCTATCGGGGTCGGAATGGAATTCCGACAGTTGGAGCAGGTTCGTAATGTCATTTTGGATATGTGTGCAAATTTTCAGGTCATTCGGACGTGTTTTGGTTGGTTTCGGTATCATTGGCGGAATTTAGAAGTTTCAAAGTTCATAGGCTTGAATTTGATGTGATTTTGGTGTTCTTGGGCGTTGTTTTTGGTGTTTTGAAGGTTCGACTAAGTTTGAATGAGGTTATGGAATATTTTGGTATGTTTGGTTGAGGTCCTGAGGGCCTCGGGTGTGTTTCGGGTGATTAACGGACCAACTCTTGGCTTAAAACTTGGCACATTTTTGCTGGTGTGAGTTTCTAGTTTCCTTCTACGCGATCGCGGGAGGATGATTGCGATTGCGTAGGCCTAGCTGGGGTTTGCAGGATTCTTGTTATATGTGATCGCGTGTTGGAGGTCATGATCACGTGAGTGTGAGGTTGTTGTGTAGTGCGATCGCATGGTGTTGTTCGCGTTCGCATAGAGTAGAAGGGCGCGTGAGGGGGCTGAGCCGTTGTTCTTCGCGATCGCGTGTGTTTATGTCCTGCTGAATCGCGATTGCGTGTGTATGTCTGCGATCGCGTAGTGTAATTTGATGGGGCAGCAGATTTGTTCTTCGCGATCGCGTGGGAGCTTCCGCGATCGCAGTGAAGAAAGAGGCCTGGGCAGAGAGTTTTTAAGTTCTAATTTCGAGGGTTCTTGGCCGTAACTTGTTTTTCCATTAGAGAGCTCAGGGAAGGAGATTTTGGACGATTTTCAGTGAGATTCTTGTGGTAAGTGTTCTTCAATCATTTTTGGTTCAATTTCATGAATTTGTCTTGATTTTCACCATGCAAATTGAGGAATTAAAGTAGAAAATTTGGGAAAATGGGAGGAAAATTTGGAAATTTCTTTTGGTGATTTGAGTGGGCAATTGAGGTCGGATTTTGATAAATTTGGTATGGGTAGACTCGTAAGGGAATGAGGATTCTAGTTTTGTGATTTTTATCTAATTCTGAGACATGGGCCCGGGACTCGGGTATGGTCAATTTCGGAAATTGTGCTTAAAAATTATATCTTTCGATTGGGTTTTGTTCCGTTAGCATATATTGATGATGTTAATCTAGTTTTGATTAGATTCGGAGCATTTGTGAGCCAATTCAAGGGGCAAGAATATCACGGAGTGGCTTTTGGGCTATTTTGAGGTAAGTAACGATTGTAACTCTAAACCTGAAGGTATGAGACCCCGGTATTTGATATTGTTTTGGTAAATGAGGTGACGCACATGCTAGGTGACGAGCGTGTGGGCGTGCACTGATAGGGATTGTGACTTGGTCCGTCCCGTAGTGACTATTAAGCCGCGTATTCGATTTGAAACCTTATGACATCCTGTATTTAAGAAGTTTATACTTGTTTATGGGTTGTTAGCCATGTTTGGGGCCTTGTGCCAACCTGTTTAGACCCTCAGAGGTACTTTTACACTATTCTCCCACTATCCTGATAGAACATCTGTGAACTCAGTCATGTTTACCACTTGTTTTTATTTTCACTGTTATCACGCTGCTTTGAAAACTCTAAGAAGTATTTTGGGCTGAGTACCGTGAGTTGAGATGAATTGCTCGAGTGGCTTGTGAGGATGACTGAGTGAGGCCGAGCGCCGAGTATGTGAGGATAGTTATGGGACGGGCTGCACGCCGCAGCAATATATGTTATTCATATGGATCGGGCTGCACGCCGCAGCAACATAGATTATATATGGATCGGGCTGCACGCCGCAACAATATATAGATTATGTATGGGTCGAGCTGCATGTCGTAGAAATATATATATTGTATATGGATCGGACTACACGCTGCAGCAATATACATATTGGATCTGGTTGCACGCCACAACAAATATGACGCTTGGGCTGTAGGAGCCCCTCCGGAGTCTGTACACCCCTAGTGGTTGCAGTTGACTATTATATGGATCGGGCTGCACGCCACAGTGTATGTTATAAGGATCGGGATGCACGCCGCAGTATATATATATATATGTGTGTGTGTGTGTGTGTGTGTGTGTGTGTCCGATAGGGCTGCCCGCCGCAGCAGTTGTGTGCATTCATGGTACTTGCTGAGTACGAGTGTTTAGTGTGAGCATGAGATACTGATAGTGAGTCACGAGTGACTGAGAGGCTTTATTGTGAGTGATACTGTGCCCGAGGGGCCTATATTTTTATGAAACTACTGCTTTCACTCTTCTTTACATTGAGCCTCTGATGATAATGTTGGACAAACATTTTTATGCGAGATTTTTAAAATGGAAACTGGAGTTTTATGAAATATTTGGAATGTAGATTCCTGACTTGATTTATTCATTTCCATTGTTCCTCATTATATGGATTTACATGATTTAGAAATGCTCGTCACTACACTAAAGTTTTTAGTTACTTTGATTATTTACTGAGTTGGCGTACTCACTTTACTCCCTGCACCTCTGTGTGCAGATCCAGGTACCGGACCATATCACTAGTTGATTTTCGGAAGTGCTTGGGGTTGTTCGAGGATCGAGGTAGCTGCTCAGTGTCCCCAACTCACCTCCTTTATTTTCCTCAGTTCATAGTTTTTTTGTCTTTTGTACTCCAGGCTTTGTAGTAGCAAGTCACCTTGTTGTACATTGTATTTACAGTTCTAGATGCTCATGACAGTTGACTCCAGGTTTTGGGAAAGTGTATAAATTGTTCATCTCATTTCACTGTTTTAAAATCTGCTAATTTTGGGAAATTATGAAATATTATGATAGTCTGAAATGTTTGGCTAGCCTAGTTCCATGATAGGCGCTATCACAGCCGGCTTAGAATTTGGGGTCGTGACAAATTGGTATGATAGCCTAGGTTATATAGGACTCAACAGTCATGAGCAGGTTTAGTAGAGTCTTGCAGATCGGCACGGAGACGTCTATACTTATCTTCGAGGGGCTGTAGAACCTTAAGAACAATCTCATTTTTCTTGAATTCTGTCATGCCATTTTTGTTGATTCTGGAAATCTAAACTTCTGTTGTTTCATTCTCTCACAGATGGTGAGGACCCGCGCTACCGATCAGGATTATCAGCCACCAGCTAGACCGGCGAGAGGTCGAGTCCGTGGTAGGGGTAGGGGGCCAGCCCGTGCAACAGCCAGGGCAGTATTAGTTGATCCTCCTGCTATTCAGGATCAGGTTCCCGCCGCAGATTCTCCAGTGGGACAGGCTCAGGCACCGGCAGTGCCAATTGTTATTCCGGGTCTTCAGGAGACCTTGGCTCAGATCTTGACTGTGTGTACCACCATTTCTCAGGCAATTACCGCTACTTCTCAGGCCAGGGGAGGCAGTCAGACTCCAATTGCCCAGACACCTGAGCAGGTTACTCAGAGCCATCAGACACCAGGTGCGGTTTCAGCCCAGCCGGTCTCTCCAGTTCAGGACTTTGTGGTTCCAGCTATGCCAGATGATGAGCATCGTAAGCTGGAGAGGTTTAGTAGACTTCAGCCTCCGACATGTAGTGGTGCTGAGGGTGAGGATGCCTAGGGTTTTCTGGGTAAGTGTCAGCGGATGCTGCGTACTGCTGCGATTCTGGAGACCAGTGGGGTCTCGTTTGCTACTTTTCAATTTTCTAGTGCTGCTTTCACTTGGTGGGAGTTTTTTGAGAGGCATAGGCCTATTGGTTCAGCTCCCCTCACCTGGCAGCACTTCTCCACTATCTTCTAGGAGAAGTATGTACCCCAGTCTCCCAGGGAGAAGCGGGGTAGGCATTTTGAGCAGCTGCATCAGGGGGAGCTATTAGTGACGCAGTATGAGATGCGCTTTTCAGAGTTGGCTCGCCATGCCACCGAGTTCGTCCCTACTGATAGGGATAGGATTAGGAGGTATGTGGATGGCCTCACTTACCAGCTCCTTCTTTTCATGACTCGGGAGAGAGTGTCAGGTGCTACCTTCGAGCAGGTTGTTGATATTGCTCGAGATATTAAGTCGGTTCGCCGCCAGAAGTGGGTAGAGAGGGAGGCCAAGAGGCCTTGTGGATCGGGTGGTTCTAGTGGTGCTCCTTCCAGGGGGGTAGATTCAGCATGGTAGGGGTCGTTCGTTCAGGCCTCCTCGATCAAGCCGCCCAGCCCATATCGGTGCATCTTCGGGGCATGGTCCCTGCAGTTCTCAGCCAGGCCGTTCTTCATTAGGTGCCCTTCCAGACCAGAGTGCAGCTCGAGCACCATCAGTTCAGGGTTCCTCTATGCACGGTTCTCCTAGTGGCCATTCTGGTGCTAGGGGTTCTTTGCAGTCCCCGTCTCCAAATCCAGGGAGTTGTTATGAGTGTAGAGAGTTCAGGCATATGAGAAGGCAGTGTCCTCATCTTCTTAGAGGCCCATCTTAGCTGAGGAGACAGCCTTCGACTTTAGCTCCAGTTATTTCACCACCCACCCAGGCAGCCACGGGTGGTAGTCAGTCAGCTAGAGGCCGCCCTAGAGGGGGAGGTCGAGCAGGTGGAGTTCAGGCCCGTATGTATGCAATTCCAGCCAAGCCAGATGCTATGGCCTCTGATGCAGTGATCGCAGGTATTGTCTCAGTCTTTCTCCGAGATGCTTTGGCTTTATTTGACCCAGGTTCTACATATTCCTATGTTTCATCATATTTTGCCCATTTTCTGGATATGCCCCGTGAGTCTTTAGTTACGTTTGTTCATGTGTCGACTCCGGTGGGAGATACTATTGTTGTGGACCGTGTGTATCGGTCATGTGTGATATGTATTGGGGGTCTGGAGACCCGAGTGGACCTACTGTTACTCAGCATGGTCGATTTTGATGTGATATTGGGCATGGATTAGTTATCTCCGTGTCATGTTGTTCTTGATTGTCACGCGAAGACCATGACCTTAGCTATGCCAGGATGTCTGAGGGTTGAGTGGAGAGGTTCTTCTGAGTATGTGCCTAGCAGGGTGATTTTCTACTGAAGGCTCAGCGTATGGTTGAGAAGGGGTGTTTATCGTATTTGGATTTTGTGAGAGATGTCAATGGTGAGACTCCCACTATTGATTCGGTTCCTGTGGTCCGTGAATTTCCGGACGTGTTTCCTGCAGACCTGCCAGGCATGCCACCTGACAGGGACATTGATTTTGGTATTGACCCGGTGCCAGGAACTTAGTCTATTTCTATTCCACCTTATCGTATGGCACCAGCGGAGCTAAAGGAATTAAAGTAATAGCTTCAGGAACTCCTAGATAAGGGGTTCATTCGGCCTAGTGTGTCACCTTGGGTGCACCGGTGTTGTTTGTGAAAAAGAAGGATGGTTCTATGCATATGTGTATTGATTATCGGTAGCTGAACAGGGTTACGGTGAAGAATCGTTATCCTTTGCCTTGTATAGATGACTTATTTGATCAGTTGCAGGGTGCTAGGGTATTTTCCAAGATTTACTTGCATTCCGTCTATCATCAGTTGAAGATTCGGGGGCCAGACATTCCGAAGACTGCTTTCAAGACTTGATATGGTCATTATGAGTTTCTGGTTATGTCTTCGGGCTGACCAATGCCCCAATAGCCTTTATGCACTTGATGCACAGTGTATTCCAGCCTTATCTGGATTCTTTCGTCATCGTTTTTATTGACGATATCTTGGTGTATTCCCAACCTCGGGAGGATCATGAGTAGCATTTGAGAGTTGTGCTTCAGACCTTGAGAGCGAAGAGATTGTATGCAAAAATTTTGAAGTGTGAGTTCTGGCTTGATTCAGTAGCGTTCTTGGGGCACGTGGTGTCTAGTGAGGTTATTCAGGTTGATCCGAAGTAGGTATAGGCGGTGCAGAGCTGGCCTAGACCATCATCAGCTACCGAGATTTGCAGTTTTCTTGGTTTGGCAGAGTACTATCGCCGTTTCGTAGAGGGATTTTCATTTATTGCAGCACCTATGACCAGACTAACCCAGAAGGGTGCTCAGTTCAGGTGGACTGAGGAGTGTGAGGAGAGCTTTCAGAAGCTCAAATCATATTTGACTACAGCTTCGGTATTGGTTTTTCCTACGGGTTCGGTTTCTTATATAGTTTCCTGTGATGCCTCGAGAGTTGGCCTTGGAGCGGTTTTGATGCAGGAAGGTAGGGTGATTTCCTACGCGTCTAGAGAGTTAAAAGTGCACGAGCAGAATATCCAGTGCATGATCTTGAGCTAGCAGCTATTGTCCACGCCTTGAAGATTTGGCGTCATTATTTATATGGAGTGCATTGTGAGATTTTCACTGATCAACGTAGTTTGCAGCATCTGCTTAAGCAGAAGGATCTGAATTTGCGTTAGAGGAGATGGTTGAAGCTTCTCAAGAATTATGAACTCATTATTTTATATCATCCGGGGAAGTCCCTGAGTCGCAGAGCGGAGAGTTTGGGAAGTCTACCCTACCTTCCAGTAGCAAAGCGATCTTTAGCACTTGATGTTCAGGCTTTAGCGGGTCAGTTGGTGAGATTGGATCCATCAGAGCCCCCGCGGAATTAGCTTGTGTAGCCTCCAGGTCTTCTTTGTATAATCATATTAGAGCACGCTAGTATGATGATCCACACTCGCTCGTTCTTCAGGATAGGGTCTGTCGCGGTGATGCCAGTGATGTGGTTATTGGTGATGATGGACTCATAAGGATGCATGGCCGGATTTGCGTGCCCAATGTGGATGGACTTAGAGATTTGATTCTAGCTGAGGCCCATAGTTCACGGTATTCCATCCATCCGGGTGCTGCAAAGATGTATCAGGATCTGAGACAGCATTATTGGTGGAGGCGGATAAAGAGGGATATTGTTGAGTTTGAGGCTCGGTGTCTCAACTGTCAGCAGGTCAAGTATGAGCACCAGAGACCAGGTGGATTCCTTCAGAGATTAGATATTTCGGAGTGGAAGTGGGAGCGAATCACCATGGACTTTGTAGTTGGACTCCCACGGACTTCGAGGAGGTTTGATACTATATGGGTTATTGTGGATCGGCTGACCAAGTCCACGCACTTCATTCCTGTTGGTACTTATTCTTCGGAGAGGTTAGCTGAGATTTATCTCAGGGAGATTGTCCGATTGCATGGGATTCCAGTTTCTATCATTTCTGATAGAGGTACTCAGTTCACATCTCAGTTTTAGAGGGCCGTGCAGAGGGAGTTAGGTATTCGGGTTGAGTTGAGCACAATGTTTCATCCTCAGACCGACGGGCAGTCGGAGCCTACTATTCAGATTTTGGAGGATATGTTGCGTGCATGTGTCTTGATTTTGGAGTTTCATGGGACCAATTTCTGCCACTCGCGGAGTTTGCATATAATAATAGTTATCAGTCGAGTATCCAGATGGCTCTGTATGAGGCTTTATATGGTAGGAGGTGCAGATCTCCAGTTGGTTAGTTTGAGCCGGGCGAGGCTAGGCTATTGGGCACAGACTTTGTTCAGGATGCGTTGGGTAAGGTGAAGTTGATTCAGGAGCGGCTTCTCACGGTGCAGTCTAGGCAGAAGAGTTATGCATACCAGAAGGTCCGAGATGTGTCTTTCATGGTTGGGGAGAAGGTACTGCTGAAGGTGTCACCCATGAAGGGTGTTATGAGGTTCGGGAAGAGGGGAAAGTTGAGTCCCCAATTTATTGGGCTTTTGGAGGTGCTTCGGAGGATTGGGGAGGTGGCTCATAGGATTTCCTTGCCTCCCAGCTTATCGAGTGTTCATCCGGTGTTCCATGTTTTGATGCTCCGGAAGTATGTTGGTGACCTGTCTCATGTTTTGGACTTCAGCATGGTTCAGCTCGAGGGTGATATGTCATATGAGGTAAAGCCAGTGGCTATTTTGGGTCGTCAGGTCAGGAAGCTAAAGTCTAAGGATATAGCTTCAGTGAAGGTCTAGTGGAGAGGGAAGCCGGTGCAGGATGCCACCTGGGACACCGAGTGGGAGATGCAGAGTAGATATCCTCACTTATTCGAGACTCCAGGTATGTTTCTAGTCTCGTTCGAGGACGAACGTTTGTTTAAGAGTGGGAGGATGTAACGACCCGGCCGGTTGTTTCGTGAGATTAGCCATGTTTCCCCCGTTTCCGCTTTATCATATGTTTCTTAGCCTATTTATGTTATTTTGGGTTGGTTGGTTCGGGTTCGGAGTGGTCGTGGTGAGAACTGAGACACTTAGTCTCTTAAGTAGCTTAATAGTTGAAAAAGTCAACTGGGAGTTGACTTAATGGTAAACGACCTCAGAATGTGGATTTTATAGATCGGATAGCTTCGTTAGGTGATTTGGGACTTAGGAGTATGTTCGGAATGAAGTTTTGATGTACGGTGTAGAATTAGGCTTGAATTGGCAAAAGTTAGTTTTTGGCGATTTCCGATGGGCATGGGAAAATAGGTTATCGGGGTCAGAATGGAATTCCGATAGTTGGATCAGGTTTGTAATGTCATTTTGGATATGTGTGCAAATTTTCAGGTCATTCGGACGTGTTTTTGTTGGTTTCGGCATCATTGGCGGAATTTAGAAGTTTCAAAGTTCATAGGCTTGAAGGTTCGACTAAGTTTGAATGAGGTTATGGAATATGTTGGTATGTTTGGTTGAGGTCCCGAGGGCCTCGGGTGTGTTTCGGGTGGTTAACGGACCAACTCTTGGCTTAAAACTTGACAGATTTTTGCTGGTGTGAGTTTCTGGTTTCCTAATACATGATCGCGAGAGGATATTTTAGACGAGATTTTCAGTTGCATTCTTGTGGTAAGTGTTCTTCAATCATTTTTGGTTCAATTACATGAATTTTTCATCATACAAATTGAGGAATTAAAGTAGAAAATTTGAGAAAATGGGAGGAAAATTTGGAAATTTCTTTTAGTAATTTGAATGAGAAATTGAGGTCGGATTTTGGTAAATTTGGTATGGGTAGACTCGTAAGGGAATGAGGATTCTAGTTTTGTGATTTTTATCGAATTCCGAGACGTGGCCCTGGAGCTCGAGTTTGGCCAATTTCAGGAAACCTGCTTAAAATTTATATCTTTTGATTGGGTTTTGTTCCGTTAGAATATATTGCTGATGTTAATATGGTTTTGGTTAGATTCGGAGCATTTGGGAGCCAATTTGAGGGGCAAGAGCATCGCGGAGTATCTTTTGGGCTATTTTGAGGTAAGTAACGATTGTAACTCTAAACCTGAGGGTATGAGACCCCGGTATTTGATATTTTTTTGGTAAATGAGGTGATACACGTGCTAGGTGACGAGCGTGTGGGTGTGAACCGCTAGGGATTGTGAATTGGTCTGTCCCGTAGCAACTATTAAGTCGCGTATTCGATTTGAAACCTTATGACATCCTGTATTTAAGTAGTTTATACTTGTTTATGGGTTGTGAGCCATTTTTGGGGCTTTGTGCCAATTTTTTTAGACCCTCAAAGGTGCTTTTACACTATTCTCCCACTATCCTGATAGAACATCCGTGAACTCAGTCATGTTTACCACTTGTTGTTATTTTCACTGTTATCACACTACTTTGAAAACTCTGAGAAGTATTTTGGGCTAAGTCTCATAAGTTGAGATGAATTTCCCGAGTGGCTTGTGAGGATGACTAGGTGAGGCCGAGCACCGAGTATGTGAGGATAGTTGTGGGACGGGCTACACACCGCAGCAATATGTTATGCATATGGATTGGGCTGCACACCGCAAAAATATGTATATTGTATATGGATCGGGGTGCACGCCGCAACAATATACATATTGGATCGGGCTGCACGCCACATCAAATATAGCGCTTGGGCTGTAGGAGCCCCTCCGGAGTCTGTACACCCCCAGTGGGCGCA
>MDKJ01205066.1:0-11882 GCA_005239525.1 Nicotiana knightiana
ATAACATAGGAAATATACAAATCTAGAATATTCCTTATTTACTTTTGTTTCCTTATCATTAAGTATATATAATAACTCCATGCAATTATTTTGGTTATTTATAATTGGTGAGCTATTTAGTTATTGTTAAAATTTCAGGAGAATAAAGATTTTTTAAATAGGGGAAAGACATGAAGATGATAAACAATTATATGTATTTCAAATCTTTTAACCATCTTGGATATGTGTAAGAATAAGAAGTTGAAAATCCGTTAGTTTCGAGGGGCAAATATGATCAGTTCACTCATATATTTAGGACCATAGTCAAGCGAGGGATAATTATTCTACCTCCCATACTGAACTAATCAACTACTGATAAGGACATGTGTTAGACCAAATTTAAAATAAGGATAAATTTGCTCTATTTCTCACCGTTGAGGAACATTTTTGCCTTTTTTTCTAATTTATATAACGTGAGTGATAAAACTTAGAGCCCGTTGGGATAGCTTATTTTAAGTGACTTTTAAAGGGATATTTGTATCTATACTCGTTTTTTGGGTCACATTTTAATTTATACCCGCTTTGCAAAAAAAGTTGTAAGCGTACCCACTTTTCGCGTAACTTCAGGCATACGGGCCTGAATTAGCAAATGCAATCACGCAAACTTCAGCATTCTAGTAGACGGGCCTGAAGTAGCAAAAATTGATGAACCAAGTGTTGGCTGAAGTTTTTGTTTGTAATTGCTGAACTTAAGCATTCTAGTACTTGTAGTTTTGTTCTATATTTGCTGAAGTTTTTGATTGTAATTGCTGAACTTAGGCATTCTAGTAGCTGAAGTTTTATTCTTTATTTGCTGAACTTCAACATGTTTTAACTGAAGTTTTGTTCTATATTTGCTGAACTTCAGCATGTTTTAGCTGAAAGCTTTGTTATGTTTGTGATGAAATTCAGGGCTGAAGTTTGTTTTGTATTTGCTGAACTTCAGCATTCTAGGAGCTGAAAGCTTTGTTTATATTTGATGAACTTCAACATTCTTAACTTTATTTGTTTGAAAGTTATTAGGTTGGTCGAAGTACATAAGTAGCAAACTTTAATCTTCAGCAAAAAGCTCATCCCTATGAACCAAAGTTTCATAGCAGCACCAACAGCAGCAGCGGAAAGAAGAAGAAGAAGAAGAAGAAGAAGAAAAAGAAGGAGGAGAAAGGGGGCTGAAGTGTTTAAAAAGCGGGTACAAGTTAAAAAAATTTTAAAAAAATGGGTATAGGTTAAATGGGGACGACCAATAGGGCGTCCGTGCAATTTATGGCTTTTAAGCCAAAAATAGCTTTTAAACCATAAGTTAGGAATTCTAACTTTTGGCTTTTGACTTGTTTTTGTCATTTTAGCTTAAAAACACCTTTTTACTCTATCCAAACACTACAAAATGACTTAAAAGTTATTTTGAGTTAAAAACACTTAAAATAAGCCAATTCAAACAGACACTTAATCTCTAACAAAAAATGCCATTAATTTGAAAAAAGAGGAGCACATATTAACCACAAAGTCCCTTGAGCAAAATTCTAACGAACGTGGTGGAAGGCATATATTTTGGGGATTGTTACACAAATAGCCCGTCAGATTTAATTATTACTTTTTTTAGTCGGTATATATAGATTAAATATTGATTATACATATATTATATATAATTGTATATATATACTATACATTGGCCTGTTATTTATAATTTAAGAGTTTAGGTGGACGGCTATTTGGATTAATTCTTCTATATTTTGTGATGGTTGTGCAAACTGAGTAACGAGTCATGTAGGTGGAGTTAAATTTTGTCACACAACACACAACTGGATGACATAAATACCAAAGTCAATTAATAGAGGTATGGATATAGGAATATTGGGTAGGGCTCCCTTAATGAATTTAGCAATTATTCTTTGTTTTGAATTGAAATATCTATTGCAGGATCAGATCAGAATTACCCATCTTAGGATTTACTGTGCCTTTATGACATTATTACTAATGAACTTGAAACCACGGTGACTCAAGTGGCCCATTCTTTGCATTGATTGACACAGTAAAAAAGTCCTTATGTTTTCAAATTGTTTTTATTTTGAAATATTCATTTTAATTAATTGTAGCTTGTGGCTTTCCTTATAACGGCACAGTTAGTTATAAGCTTTCGTTTAGTATGTCCTAACCTATAACCTACTTACTATAACGTATTTAATAGTGTTTCAAATGGTATATCACGCCATTTGAAAAGGCATATCATTCTAACACTATCCCAAAAATATATAATTCTCGCTTTATTTGCGAATGAATTTCTTATTTTCTGCATTGTGGTTATTGAAGCATTAAGTTTACACTATCCTATAAACTATTTTTGAATTTGTAATGGCCTATCATGCTATTTCTGCAGTAGCATTAAATATTACTCCCTCCGGTCCAAAATAAGTGATTTTTTGGCTTTTTTTGTTGTCTAAAATAAGTGATTTTTTCAGATTTCAAGAAAGAATTAATTATTTTTTTCCTACATTACCCTTGGAATAAATAATGTTGGAGTATGTGTTAGGAGTGTTTATGTGAAGAGATAGTAAATGTTAATATGGTCAATTTCATAGTTAATTAATGTTAAAAGATAAATTTCATAATCTTATTTTTTTCGTTGTGGGTATTGAGGCATTAAGTTTACGGATTTCTTATCCCATTTCATTTGTCGCCTCTTTTCATGCTCATTAAGAAAATAATAAATACATGACATAGTTTATTAAGTTACCTTTGTTAAATAACTAGTAAATATACTCGCGCTTTGCGCGGATTTTAAGAAACATCAATAAAATTTTAAAAAAGAATTTATCGAGTTAATAACAAATGTAGATATTATCCCTCTTTTTATGAGAAAGAAAATCTGCAATAAATAAAATACATTTGGTTTAATTCATAAATTTAGTTTATTTGTAGCACATAAATTTAGTTTATTTTGTAGCAAATAATCTATCTGTTGTATAGTTAATTGTATATTATCAATAAATATTATTTAAGTTTTATCTAATTTAAGAAAGTCCAAGACCAAGAAAACTAAAACCTAAAATTAAAATAAAAGTTGCATAGATTCTTAAAGCTACCAATTACACAATAAAATAAATTAAATTATTGTTAGTTGTATATTGAGAAGCTGAAAATTTCTATAAGAAAAAATATATACTTTTTGAAAAAAGAACATTAGGAAGACTTTTTCCTCTTACTTTGCATGTTAAAACTTTTATTCCGTTAATTTATTGTATTATTCTGGTAGTTAAAGCATGATTTTATTTGATACATTTAATTGAGTAACTACAATATTAAATTAGAGATAATGTCACACTTTAAAGAATAAAATTCACCAACCATTCACAGGAACGATTAATTTATTTAATAAAAAAATCTTTCAATAACACACTTAATAAAATAAGAATCAAAACTTATTGTGTGTAAATCCTACCATTATAATAATGAGTATTGTTTGCAAGTTGATTATGAACTTCACTAAATTTTCACTCATCGATAGTATAACCAAAAAATAAAAAATAATTCATTTCATAAAGTTAATAACTCGTTTTAAACTACTGAAAGCCTGCCCCATTCACAGTGTTAAATTTTTTATCGGTAATAACCTATTATTACATGTGATTTCTTAATTAATTAGATTACATTATATGGTAACGTAAAGTTATCTACAAATTGTCAATGTCATATTTTAATGCCTAATTCAAAAAAGTTCATTGAAGAAAAGAAATAGAGGAAAAATAATTAAGAACATATATAAAAATATATTTATAAAAATTATAAATCTATATATAACAGGAAAAGAAAAACACATTAGAATCTCATTTCGACATCGAATAATTTAACGACTCAAAGTTATTGCAATTGTAGAGTATAAATATATACAACAAAAAACAGATACAAAAATCTCTATGTATTATTTGAAAAAAAATCATTACTTCAACTTATACAACATAAACCTAAAGATGACAAAATCAAAGACCATTAATGAGAATTGTGAAATACGCTTTACTTCGATCTTCACCTCATTATTTGACACTTCCTCTTAAATATTCTTCTTAAGATTCACACATATATAGAATATCTTCATGCATTTACCTTGAACAAAAACTAGAAATTATACCATATCTTAGTATAATTTTTCTTTTCCGCTACAACCTTTGACATAGAGATAACTCAAATCGTAATAACCAAAATATAAAGTTAGTATCAATCATATTTGTTCAAAACATAGAAGTCCTTATATAGGTACATATGGAGGAACATATGATAAATAATCATAAACTTATACATTAAATATTTAGAGGTTATGAATATGAAAGGCATGAGTGTTATTGAGATTATTAAAAATATAGGTTATGAAGATAAAGAGGTGTGAGTTATGAAGATATAATTTTTAATATAAAATAAATGAACAAAATGATGAAAAATCCAAAAAAGGAGAAAAGAGATAAATGTGTTTCTTGGCTTAAGAGAGGTGCCACCTCACTTTTCTATTGCCCCCATATATATATATATAAAGTAACAAAGTAGAACTCCAAAAGGTGACCCTCAGGCCTGTGAATGCAACGGTATGTATACCTAACTAATGACTGACACGCTTCAAGGTACCTGGATCTGCACATAAGACGTGCAGAAGCGTAGTATGAGTATACTAGAGCGGTACTGTCACGACCCAAAATCCATAAGGTCATGATGGAGCCGGACATCATTGTCAGGCAAGCCAATCATTAATTAATCGACATAGTTTCTTGTTTAAAACATTTATGAAAAATATTTCCTTACACCTTATTACATTTTAACCAAATAGAAATCTATCAAGTAAAACAGTAGTTTAAGTATTACACTTTAACAATATACCCCAACACGTATCACAGAACCCGGTGTCACAAGTACATGACCAGTTTCTAAGAATTTATACAATCATTACAAAGCCTGCCCGAAATACAACTGGACAAGGAAATTTAAAATGAAATAAATACAATACGAAGGAGACTCCGTCAGCTACGGATCGCCTCCGGATGATGCAGCTCGCCTAAGTATCTGAATCCTCCACATTGCTATGAAAGTACCTGTGCAATAAAATGCACAACAAGTGTAGCATGAGTACAAAAAAACAACGTGTACTCAGTAAGTCGTCCACCTAACCTCAGAGAGGTAGTGACGAGAGGTCAAATTAGACACTTACTAAAGGTCAATTTAAAATATTTAAGAGTGACACTAAGCATGATTATCATAGACAATTCATTGAAATCAGGAATAAACATTTTCGACTCTGTTCACGTTTAACACTTTATATCTTTGTCATATTAATAACAATTAATCAACATGGTGATTTAATCAAATGACAATTTATCGATGGGAAGGAACAACTTCTTACAAAATCTTTTTGATAACTTTAAATCTCTGTCATTTCAATTGACAACTTAATATTTCGGGCCAGTAATCAGGCAAAATCATAGCAACTACACAGTAAATGTCATGCGCAAGCAACGCCGAGGGTCGTACGCTCCGCTCGCGAATCGATCTGCCCTGCTCGCGAATCGACTCAGGCACCCAAAGTTACACATATCCACATAATAAATTCGTATTTTATCAAGAAAATAGTTTTCCTCAGGAAAGTGGTAAAATTCTTCTTAAAGGAACATGAAATATAGCTTTTAAATCTTTGTTTTGAAACTCATTTGTCAAGTTTAATGATATTCCATAATACAACCCAGTCCAGGTACACAAATATCCACAGAGGAATCAATTCTCTTTCTATAAGATTAACAAAATAAACTCTAGTCTTCTTTTAGATATTAATTATGATTTCGATTATATTAGCAGTTTAATATTACGGGCAGGGTTACAGGTACAACACGCAAGGCATGCTAGTAGGTCCTAGACTACCCGGACATGGCATAATAGTAACTATGCACGGACTCCCGTCACCTCGTGCGTACGTAGGCCCCCAAGATAAGCATGTACTGAATAAATTCACCTAGGGGGACGATTCTCTCTCACAAAGTTAGGAAGGAGACTTACCTCGCTCCGAGATTCCATAACCCGCCTCCACGCCCTTTCCGATGCCTCCAACGGATGCACAACGCCCCAAAACTATCCAAATAATGACAACCCAATGAAAATATACTCTAATATTGGCAACAATTCCAAATTATATGATTTCCCAACCCCACTTAGTGAAACGACCAAAATGCTGCGTGCCTGGAAATCCAAATTTCTCGAAGATATATTCTACCCATAGCCTTACTAACTCAAATATACAATTTACTCAAATATTCATGCTCAATTCGTGGCTAAAACTCCAAATTACCATTTTCTAGGTTTCTTTAAGATTTTTTTCCCCAAATTTTCCTCAATTTCCCCTACCAAATCTATGTAATAATCTTGTATTAAATTCAAAAACGTGAAGAAATTACTTACCTTGAGATCCTTGACGAAATCCTATCCTTCAAGCTCCTCCACATCTCCCCTGGCATATGCAAATAGATGAAGAAATGACCCAATTCACGCTTAAAAACAATCTGCCCAGGCCAAATTCCGCACCTGCGGCCCCTTAATCGCACCTGCGCTTCCACAGGTGCGCCCAAAACTTTCACACCTGCGGCCTCCTTGGGTCCAGCCCAAAATCGCACATGCGGTGCCCTTAGCCGCACCTGCGGCCAAATTCTCGCAGGTGCGGATCACACCAGATGACAGAAAAACCAGCCTCTTCAAACTCTCAACTTGATCTGTTAACAACCCGGAATCCACCCGAGGCCCCCGGGACCCTGTTTAATCATACCAACCTGTTCCAAAACATAATGCGGACTTGATCGAGGCCTCAAATCACATCAAACAACATCGAAACCACGAATTGCACTCAAATCCCAACTTTATGAACTTAGAAATTTCCAACTTCTACATCTGATGCCGAAACCTATAAAATCACGCCCTATTGACCTTGTGCACAAATCATATTCAACATTACGGACCTGCTCCAACTTCCGGAATCGCATTCCGACCTCGATATCAAAACTTCCACTTCCGGTCGGGTTTCTCAAAAACCTTCAAATTTCTATCTTTAGCCAAATGACTTCAAAATGACCTACGGACATCCAAATTCACTTCTGATCGCGCTCCCAACTCCAGAATCACCACACGAAGTTATTCCCAGACTAGGAATCCCAAACGGACATCAACAACACCGAAATGCACTTCAAGCCCAAATGAAATTCTTCTAAAATGCTAACTTCCATAATATACGCCGAAACGCACCCGGGTTATCCAAAACCCGATCCGAAAATACACCCAAGTCCGAAATCATCATACGAACCTACTGGAACCTTCAAATACTGATTCGGAGGTCGTTTACTCAAAATTTCAATCTCAGTCCATTTCTCCAACTTAAGGCTTCTTAAATGAGAATTTTCTTTCCAAACCAACTCTAAACTTCCCGAAATTCAATTCCGACCACACCTACAAGTCATAACACCTGAAACGAAACTGCTCGCGGCCTCAAACCGCTGAACGGCGCGTTAGATCTCAAAACGACCAGTCGGGTCGTTACAGGTACCCTATACGTATCAAAATTAACCTCGGTGGAATAGTGATGAGATTCAAGTCAGGACACCTACTATACATAATAACTTATGCAGTAGTTGATATAAAACTAATAGCAGAACAAATATCAATGTACAATTAAACACAGAAAGAGCAACAATATAACGCTAACAATGAAAAATAAAAACGGCAAGTAGCCACAAAAAGTAAACAGGTGATAACACAACAAATAATCAGAACGCAATTAAAGTGCCAGTGATGCCAATTAAGGAACAATGACAACCAAATAATCAACCGTTCTATCACAAAGTTTATGCAAGAATCATCCCGAGGCACCACACCTCATAATCCCAAATCACGAGTGCCAGATCACGAAATCATAATCACATGGCACATTGTGCCCACATTATCAATCACAACTACACAGACAACTCAGATGCTGCATGAACAACTCATATGGCAATACCGATAATACCTCAGATCTGCACAGACGACACACGTACCAATAGTAATAATATCTCATATCCTCACGAACAACTCACGTTCCACCAGTCCAATCCCCACACAAAAATAAAGCAGGTATACAATAATACATGTAGATGCTCAATAAATATCAAGATTCATACTCCTGGACTGATATAGGTGACATGTTATGGTGTATGCTTGTGCAAGTGTACTATCAAAGCTAAGGCAACAGGAAAAATCAAAGACACCGAGTAGCATATTGAATAACACAACAAACTCTTAGCATGCATGACACACAAAAGAAGGTCACACCACCACATAATATCATCAATAACAATGCCTTCAGGCCATCACAAATTATTTCCTTCATAGTCCATCTTATCTCGTCGCGTGCATAACAATAAAGTAAATGTCGTCCTTGTCTTGCCACATGCGCATCAATAATTATCCCACCTTGTCTTGCCGCATGCGCAACCCAACATATATAGCCCCCAGGTGCAAATATCAAGAATAACAATAGCACAGATAACTTACGTGCAAAACACCCCGACAATCCTCTCAACAATTCCACATGTGCCAAGATCACAACAACACAACATATTAATTAGCACCACACGTGCCCATATGCTACAACATTTCCAAAATAATAATATCAATACTACAATAATGTATAGCCCATAGCTCAACAACACTGAGTACAACAACAACAACAATAATATGAGAATACGACAAGTAAATCAACACAAGAATTTCAACAACACAAAGACGAAAACGGAAGAATAAACTCTGCAATAAAAGAGATAACATGTAATAATGAATTCAAATAAGAATAACTCAATAATGAGAGAGATAACATGTAATAACGATTTCAAA
The DNA here is from genome assembly GCA_005239525.1 of Nicotiana knightiana. Taxonomy (NCBI): domain Eukaryota; kingdom Viridiplantae; phylum Streptophyta; class Magnoliopsida; order Solanales; family Solanaceae; genus Nicotiana; species Nicotiana knightiana. The sequence goes on from MDKJ01205066.1 coordinate 8,902, forward strand.
TAGGGATAAATCAACAATAAAAGGGGTTACATGAAAGGAACTTCAGTTGAGAATAATTCAAAAATAAAAGTGGTAGCATGGCAATAAAAGATGTAACAACTTCCATTAAAGCATATATGAGTAAGCTTGACAGTAAAAGCTTGAACAAGTACTAACAATTTCAAATATAGCATGTAAGCGCAACTTTCACCACGGAAAGTATAACATGATATGTCAACTTCAGTTAGGTGCATGAAAGAAGCCTAAGAGTCTAAATCGGTCAATTTTCACATATAAGACTGTATACATACTCGTCACCTCATGTACATGTTTTTCACGTAATCAAATATTACAATCATCCAATCTTAATGGGGAGTTCCCCCACACAAAGTTAGGCAAGATACTTACCTCAACTAGGCCAAAACAACACTCAAAAATAGCTTTTACTTTACAATTAACCTCCGCTCGGCTCAAACGTGATAACATCAAATAATGCAAGAGAAATAAACTCCAATAAGTAAAGCTATGATCTTTATACAATTCCAAAAGTCAACAAAAAGTCAACTCCAGGCCCATCTGGTCAAAACCCGGGTCCAAAGGCAGGTATTGACTATCCATAACCCCACAGGTCCATATATGTATTTTATTTTATAATCCGAGTCCAATTTGACTATCAAATCACAAATTTTCATTTTTCAAAACATAGACAAAAAATTTCAAAATTTCACTTTGATTCTCACAAATTTGATGTTCAATCTCATGTATAATCCTGAAATATAGTTGAAAGTTGATTAAAACTATTTACCAATAATTGTAGGTGGAAATCCCTTCTCTAAATCGTCTCTTACCGAGTCTAGAGTTTAAAGATATGAAAATGAGACAAAATTCACGACTTTCGGCCCTTATTTTCAAGCGCAGGTGTCGCAAATGCGAATAATAATCGCAAAAGCGACATCCATCGCATTCATGCTAACATCGCAAATGCAACGATTTTATCGTAACTGCGAACATGAATACTACGGAAAAAGCGATTACTATGATCGCAAATGCGATCAACCTAGCCCAGGCCCCCATCGCAAATGCGAACCTTGTGTTTGTAAATGTTAACATAACAGTTTTCAGTATATCTTGCAAATGCGAACAAAATCTCGCATTGCGAGATATGTAGCATTTGTTCTAAAACCAGCAGAACTAAAACTCTTCAAACACTCTGAAATGCGTCTGAAACTCACACGAGCCCTTAGGGCTCCAAATTAAATATCCACACAAGTCTAAAAATATCATACGAACTCACTCACGCAATCATAATACGAAAATAACATTTAGAACCATTAATCGGACATCAAAAATGCATGAAATTTGCATTGAAACTCAAGAACTTCTGAAACCACAACCCCGCGTTCGATTCCTATCAAATCAACTCGGAATGACGCAAAACTTTGTAGACAAGTTCCAAGTAACAAACGGACCTATTCCAAGTCCCAAAATCAAAATCCGAACCTGATAGCTATAAATCCGGACCATAGTTAAACCTAAGGAAGTTTCTAAACCTTCAAATTGTCAACCTTCAATAAAACATGCCAAATCAACTTAAGGACTTCCGAATTCAATTCCGGAAATACACCTAAGTCCAAAATAGCAACACGAACATATTGGAGCCATCGAAACATCGTTCCGGGGTCATTCGCAAAAGTCAAACCTCAGTCAATATTTCCAACTTAACCTTCTAAAATAAGAATCACTTATCCAAATCAATCACAAAATATCTGAAAATCGAATCCGACCATACACGCAAGTGGTAATACACAATATGAAGCTACTAAAGACCTCGAATCATTTAACGGAACGCTAAAGCTTAAAATAATTGGTTGGGTCGCTATAATAATTTTTGGGAATTTGCTCTACTAAAAAGAATTACAAGTACTTATCTCCCAATATCGTAGAAGCTTTGATGCTAATATGAAGGAAAATAATTTATTAAATTTCCAATTGGACTCTACAATTCTGTATTTTTCCTCCACAAATCTTCACACATTAAAATAAGATAAGAACACATCTATTTATAATAGTATGAAGCCTATTTTAACTAGAAACGAGAAAACTTATTCTTAAATAATTTTGAATATAAATCCTATTCAGACATGAATTAAATAAACTTTCAAATACCAAATCCTAAACAATTTTAGTTTTTCACTACAATTTTGAAATAGTTTTTCAACATTCTCCCGTAATTCAAAATTATATCTGGCTGACTTTTATTAGCACTTCTCTACAACTTCTAATTTCACTGTCCGCAACTCCCGTTAATGTACTTTGCCACCAATAACCAATTTTTTTGAAGCCCTGTCTTCAGCTCTCGTTGATGAACTTTGCCACCAACACCCAAATTTTGAAGCACTTATTTTTAACTACCTTGGATGCACTTTATCACCAATACCAATTTTTTTGAAGCACTTGTATTCAACTTCTGCTGATGTACTTTGTCACCAACACCTAATTTTATTGAAGCATTTGCCTTTAACTTTCGTTAATGAACTTTGTCACCAACACCTAATTTCGTTGAAGTACTTGTCTCCAATTCACTTTTTATTTTTGTCTTGTTTACCACTTCTTTTCAACTTTTAGAGAAGACTATCTTCCTCTTTTGCCATATTTGTTTGCACCTCTTTAAACTTGTAGTCTTTTTGCTCAATCCCTTTTAGAATAATTATTTTTTATGCATATGATGAGAGCAAAACACAAAATGAAATTAATGCTCGCTAGTCAAAGATAGTATAGTTTAATTATTGTCTCCACAAGGATTGAATTTAAATAATGTTCAAGTAGTTTCTGGCTTAAACACTATTCATGATGATTAACACCTTGATTGAAATGATTATGAACTAAAATTAACTATTAAAACTAAAGAAACTGATAGTTGGTCACATAAAGACAAGAGTTGAGCAACATTGAATTAATCAATGAGAGAAATGTGAGACCCCATGTGTTTTTTTTTTTTTTTT